>JAODUK010000686.1:0-13498 GCA_027564635.1 Typhlichthys eigenmanni | reverse complement strand
AAAACTATTACGTGGAAATTTGACATGTAAAGAAAATACATTACTCTAATGAATTTACCTGAAAAATTTTTATGAGTGTGCCCTGTACTAATAAAACATACATAACTGCCATACTGTACGATCAAAAAGATCCAAACTTGTTGAGCAATGAAATTAGAGTTGTATCAGCAATGCTTTCAATAGCCTACAATACAGTATCTGTTTAAAATACAAATCTACTGAATCAGTCTTCTGTGAGAATAATGTGTTAACATTTGTTTCTACGGTTTAATTGACTCTCCTCTCAGGGGAAGGAAGACCCAACACACAACGTGGAGAGGAAAATTGAAAATGTCTAGCATCAAAACACCCAGCTTGTTTTCTGATGTAACGAAACCTGTTTCCCCTTTTTGGAGAACCAACCTCCACATCTGAGTGTGATTAGAACGACAGAACAACAAGACATTATAGGAAAGACAAAATGGAGCTCAATAATTAGTCAACAAATGAATGCTGAGACAGTAATTGGTGCTAAATATTATCCTGCAGCCCAAATGTTTTAGCCTGTCACGTCTCTAAACCATGTGCTATGTTTCTGGTGTGTGTGCAATGCACGTGTGTATGTGTAAGAAATGTTTCTCTGTGTGTGTGTGTGTGTGTGTGTGTGTGTCGTCATTCTACAACACTGAATTCAAGCCACACTGCCACTGACCAGATGTTCTCTCTCTCTCTCTCACTCCCCCTCTCTCTCTCTCTCACTCACTCCCACTCTCTCTCTCACTCACTCCCCCTCTCTCTCTCTCTCCTTCCCTCTCTCTCTCTCTCACTCCCCCTCTCTCTCTCTCTCTCTCTCTCTCTCTCGCCCTCTCGCTCTCTCTCTCTCTCCCACCCTTTCGCTGTTCCACCTCTTCCTGTCTCCTGTCACTTCACTATATTTGCTAATGTTCTCTGCTTCATTCCGCTAACCTTTGGACAGTATTTTCTTTAATCATGTAATACTTTGCAGTACATATTAATAAATACACAGATACATTCTTATCCATAATTATGCTTATGTTCCAAGCTGTGGCCTTAACCAGCGAAGAAACATATATGTTTACCTCACTTATCATCAATATCCATCAATCAATCAATCAATATCCTCCTTAGTCTCAATTACAAGATTAAAACTCTCACGCACACACACATGCACACACACGCACATGCACACACGCACACACACCACATTTTGTCCACAGCCACACAAATACTGAAATTAAGCGATCACCCTTCACCAATGGGATGAAACAATATAAATCACTAGTGTTCGTTAAACAAGCAGTTTATCTCCACTAGTATGCTTTTCTATAGCGTAATTCCCAGCACGTCATTTTTAAAATGCGCCAAGCCGGGACCTCCACGAAAGAGGAAAGGCTGTAATGTTGTCATCACTGACAGATCTTTGGCAGCAGCTAGCTTCTAGCTTCTCCATGTACTGTCCTAGAAGCTGTCGGTCAGCTGCACAATGACAGCTAATTACACGCATTTTAGGCTTTTAGATTTTTAAATAAAAATAAACAAAGTATACTGTAAAAAATTAATTATGTGGACTTTGCTATTGACATTTTGGTTATTTTAGCTCCCCTCCCCCCTCCAGAACAACATCAGAATAATGTTTTTGTAACTATATTTACTAAGTTATATAACATTCACTTCCTGTGAAAACACTGTTCACTGGACTACACTTTAATTCAGCTATATGTTTTTAGTTTACTCTAAATAGTTTACTGTAACCACATATAAACACAACTAACTTTTTTCTACCATTTGTCTATTACAATTTGATCTCAATATTTACGAAAACAAAACCTTTTCGACAGTTTACTGGTTGACTGGTTTACTGTTGTTTGTGTTGGACTGGAGAGAGGAGTTTTGAGAAGCGAGCATGGACGACAAGGCCACTGGAGACATGGATGTTGTCTGACAATGTGGAAAGGAAATGAAACAACGTAGCCAGACATATCTCGGACATTCTTGAAAGGTAAACCGCAACGACAGACGGACGGGCCTTCCTTATCTCTCCTGGAAACAGAAGGATATTAATCCTGACATGAAGCTTTCAGTGACATAGAGCTGTACATTGATCGCATCTGTCAAACAGCTGGAGGGATGTCCTCTTGCCGAGAGCATTCAAGATATTTGTCTCTGCTGTTATTCATCACGAAGCTCTGGTTATGCTTTCATTCAAATGTGTTGTACACTCCATGAAAACAACATAATATATATATATACATATCCCACAGAATACAACAATGTATAATATGTTATTTGGAGTATTGTATTTACTTATTTTCTGAATAGCGGTGACACTGTATCTGAGTGCATGCTAACATAATTATTGAACGTCTTTCACAGGTGTTGTCCAATGGAGTACACCGGCCCTTAGACTAAATAAAAGTGATCTATGATTACTGAGTAAAAATGAGAACGTATTTATACAATACATTTTTCATGTGATTTTTTAAAATTAATTTAGTATTCCTTGACATAATGAGGAAACACTCAATTAATGAAACACCTAGCTTGTAATTCCCCCCAGACAGAGCTAACCGCCTGTGGTGTAATTGTGGCATCATTAAACATCTGTGACGGCTGCGGTGTTGACGTGTGTGGTTTCCACCGCGAAAGAGAGCAGAAAAGCTGAGAGGCGACAAGCAGAGGGTTCCTCCTCCTCCTCCTCATGCTCCTTCTTCTTCTTCATCTCCTTCTTCTTCTTCTTCTTGTTTTTCTTCCCACACTTCTGACCTGCTATGCCCAAACTGACAGGGGTTGGTCTTGGAATGGGAGGGGACAAGAGAAAGAGAGAGAGAGAGAGAGAGAGAGAGAGAGAGAGAGAGATGGAGAGAGAGAGGGAGGTGTGACCCGCAGTACCCCCACTCCACCCCACCCTAACACACACACACACACACACACACACACATGCACGCACGCACGTGCACATGCACACAAGGCATGCTGGGCTCTTCAAAGCCAAGTGTTTTTAATAGACGTCCAATTACACTAAGAGAGGACATGTGGCATAGCTGCAGCGGATAAATAAGGTGAGAGGGCGAACAAGGCTCACCTCAGTGGAGAGAGAGAGACACGTGCAGGACACAGAGCGAGAGAGGGAGAGAGAGAGAGAGAGAGAGAGAGAGAGAGAGAGAGAGGTAGACTTGCAGGGGCGCAAGAGAGAGATTTGCCGGAGAGAGAGAGGTAGACTTGCAGGGGAGAGAGAGAGAGAGAGAGAGAGAGAGGGAGGGGGCCACAGGAGAGACACACACACACACACAAACACACACACACACACACACACACACACGTGCGCGCGTGCGCATGCATGGGGAGAAAGAGGAGAGGGAGCAGGCTGCTCCCAGCTCAGACGGAGCAGAGAGATAGAGAGACACGCACACCACCAACTCACCACCACAGAAGAAGACACAAGCTCTGAGTCTCGCTTGAACACACGCACACACATACTCTAACTTCAAATCGGCTCCTCGCTACTCAAGACGGACACCGACGCACAAAAGAGAGATAGAAAATCTGGACTGGTGTGACTTTTTTTGACTACTTGGATTTGTTTCATGGACGTTCTCCATTTGCTTGGCATTGTATAAAAGAAATATAAATCTATCACATCTGTCCTGGACACTTTGGCATCTGCGAAAAGACTTTTCATTCCATCCTCATCTCCTTTTCTGGCATTGCAAGACAGGGACGGTTTGAGGACCTCTGTGTGGATTACGCTTTATACCACTGTATGAATGAACACACACTGACACGTGTGTGTGTGTGTGAGAGAGAGAGTGTGTGTGAATGTGTGTATCTGTACCATGCAGGGTCTGAATGTGACTTACTAGTAAAAAGCTCCAGCTAAGCTCCATGTGCACATTTGCCCTCCGCCGCAAAACGGGTGCTTGAGAGGGAGAGAGAGAGAGAGAGAGAGAGAGAGAGAGAGAGAGAAAGAGTAAGAGAGAGGGTGAGAGAGAGAGTGCAAGAGAGAGAGAGAGAGAGAGAGTAAGAGAGAGGGTGAGAGAGAGAGTAAGAGAGAGGGAGAGAGAGGAAGGGAGAGAGAGAGAGAGAGTGTGTGTGAGTAGAACAGTGGTCCCGGGAAGAGAAGGGTCGCGGAGGGCTTTCCCCGGTTGTCCCTGTCCCGTAGGAGGCTGTTGGTGGTCGGGGGGCGGTGATGATCTGAGCTATGAAAGTTATAAATGCTGACATGCTCCATGAGACGCGGCTGAAGGAATAAACAGCTCCGGGACGTCCGGCCCGACCCGAGATCCCGTCCAGGAGCTGAACTGCAGCGCGAACCCCCCCACACACCCTTCACCTGGAGCACCTTGATATTCTTGTACTCCCTTTTTACCAACCCGCTGCCCACTGTCGCCGCTAACCCCTCGGCGTTGCCTCGGCAACGAGACGCGCGCACGTGGGTCAGCGACGGGAGGCTCGTCCCGCTCCTTCCACCTCCACCTCCTCCTCCAGCATGCCCCAGCCCCTGAGCTTCTCCACAGAGCCCCCAGCCCCACTACCATGCGTAGATGGACAGTGAGACAAGGTGTATCGGCCGCCTCACCCCCCCGGCTCCTCGTCCCGGTGTTCCTCCACCTCCTCGTCCTCCTCCTCCTCCTCGCTCCCTTCCCCGCCTCCTCGGCTCCTTCCCCCTCGGACGGGAGGACCCACAATGCACCGGGGGGGACCCCGCTGCCCCTCCTGCAGGCATCGTCTGCTCGCTTGCCGCGGGCGGCGGAGGCGTCGCCGCCGGCGGCCGTGACCGGCGTCGGCCGGCACGTGCGCAGCAGCTATAACCATCTCCAGGGTGACGTGCGGCGCCGGAAGCTGTTCTCCTTCCAGAAGTTCTTCCTACGCATTGATAGGAAGGGCAGGGTCAACGGCACCAAGAGCGAAGACGACCCCTACAGTAAGTAGCTCTTCCTCCGCAGAGAACCAGCAGCTCCTCTGCCCCGAGAGAGAAGAGGGGGGAAAATATTGTTTTCTGTTGACAGTGGTTTTTTACCTTATGTAGGTGTTGCCACATATATTAATTTATTAATGTATTAATTTATTTTTGACACTGAAATATGTTCATAGCGGTTCTAGTGTTAAATCATGATGATTTACCACGTGTTGGACTTGTCAGTGTCCAGGAATGGATTGTGCATGTACTCCTTAAAACAAAAGCTCCCAAAAAAAACGATTTTTTTGAATAAAGCGGTTTAGGAAGAAAATAAGACCATTATCTTGTTGAACTAAAAATCTAAGCAGGAACACAAAAGAAGGGAAAGCACATTTAGGAAGTGGTGTTTTCACATGATAATGTCTGGCATTGTGACCATGGTGGTGCAGCACTCCATTGTCTCCCATTTTGCATCTCAGGTGTCTATGTTTGGCACGTAGACAAATGTTGTGTTCGTTCAGCAGCCCGTGCATAGTAAGAGGTTTAACCCATTTAGCGGGCAGGTGACTGGCCAACAGAACTCTGCCCCTTCCACCATGTGGAGAAGCTAAACATACTTGCCAGTGTGTCTGGGAACAGGGAGGAGAGAAGAGAAAAACTCTCCATCTTCTCTCCTCCCTGTTCCTGCAAAAGTAGGAAAGAAGGAAAGGAAGGGAGATGTGAGGAAAAGACAAAAGATGAGAGGAATAGAGAAGAAAGAAGAGGAGAGAAAAACCGTGAAGGAAACGACACCATACTGGAATCCATTACAAAGGCTTTTCCTATTTAAAAGTATCACCGAAGCCCTGTGGGGGAACTTAGGTGCTCGCTCCCAGAGTGTTACAGAGGTTACATTGCATCTTGCAGCACTGGGAAATAGTCTGTTTTTTTTCCCCCCCGACACACTAAACACCTGGTAGCAATTTACCCACAGGCCTTCAGGCTGTGTTCAAGGCTGCATCCCAGCAATAATAGCGAATATACATAAACAATATCTATGAACCACTGTCATGCCTACAGCAGAATGTAAGGCCTGTATGTGTGTGTGTGTGTGTGTGCGTGTGTGTGTGTGTGTGTGTGTGTGTGCCCTTCCGACACGTCTGCAACACGTCTTTAGCGCAAACACAGCCCCTGAGCTGTCACAGTTTTTTACTGAGCTGCCTTGCTCATGGGCAAGAGGTGACAGAGCATGCAATGCGTTGATTCGCGAAGGCAGACTTGCTCTCGCTGTGCTGATCAAGAAAGGTGTGTGTGTGTGTGTGTGTGTGTGGTTGTGTGTGTTAGCTGTCTGTGTTCTTGTGCGGGATGAAACATGGAGAAATAAATCTGTATCACTCACACACCCACCATGCATTGGTATGCATCTGCCTGTGTGTTTATGCACACACACACACACACACACACACACGTTGGCAATAATAAAAAGGGGTTTGCCATATGGAGGCCATGTGCAAGACTGGCCTCTCGCTGCTTTGGCGTGTGTGTGTGTGTGTGCGCGTGTGTGTGTGTGTGCGTGTGCGTGTGTGTGTGCGCGTGCACGTGCATGCCACTCAGACACCAAGGTTCTGCCAGACATGGCTGAAGGAATTTCAATTAGTGTCTCTTCCTCTCACACCTCCCCTCCAGCCTTTTCTGAAACACACACGCACACACACACACACACACACCATACGTGACACTGGCATCAGTTCAGAACATCAAAAGCACAAGCCATCAATTTCAGATTTCTCATTATATTTCAACGTGGCAAATGATCATTTCATGTCATAATATTTAAGATGAAACAGGGTTACTAGAATGCATATAGAAATGCAGTTTATTTTCGGACTAGGCCTTTACTGTAAAACATAATAGACAAAAAAGAAACTGTCGCCTCACGTTACATATCCGATGGTGTGATATTTCCGACACAATGTTTCCTTCAATCTGTTTGTGTGTGTGTGTGTGTGTGTGTGTGTGTGTGTGTGTGTTACCTGTGTTCACAATAGCTCTGTACAGTGTGTAAAAACTGTACTTGATATTTGAAAGTTTGTACGCATCACGATCAATAACCCAGCTCTTGCTAGCAGTTGACATTACCGCTGTACTCAATGAACAAAATAATTAGATTTTGTTAAACAACTGAATGAAAAAACACACATTTGGTTAATTAAACACACTCAAAGTGAACTAGACAGTCAGGGAGTTTTGGTTCAGTAAAGAGAGAGAGAGAGAGAGCGAGAGAGAGAGAGAGAGATGCTTTAATTGCAGCTAGTTTGCGTTGGACAGATTCTGGTGCAGTAATCCGGGTATAATGGCAGGTCTCAGTCTGGTAATGTTCTAGCGGGCATGTTGCTAATGAGCGTCATTACAAGATGACACACGTGATTGAAGACAAAGGAGGGTACAGGGTTCATTTGCGGGGCTGGGCTGCTCTCTCCCACAATGCCTGGCCTTTCTAATCATGCTGTCAGCGTCTGGCCATAGGACATCGTTGCCTGATTCTCGGTTTGGGTGTCTGAGAGAGAGAGAGAGAGAGAGAGAGAGAGAGAGAGAGAGAGAGAGAGAGAGAGAGAGAGAGAGAGAGAGAGAGAGAGAAAGTGATGTTCATGTCTGTGTACTGTCAAAATATACAGGCTGTATTTTGTTTTTTGTTATTATTTTGTTATGCTTTGGCAACATTGTCTTCAAACCTTCATGCCAAATAAGCGAATATAATTGTAAATTGAACTGAGATAGAGACAGAGAGAGAGAGAGCGAGAGAGAGAGAGAGAGAGAGAGAGAGAGAGAGAGAGAGACAGACAGACAGTCAGACAGACAGACAGACAGAGAAATAGAGAGCGCAGTGTCAATATTAGGATTGTTATAAGATGACAGACAGTTTCCCATACATGGATTAAGCTGTATTCCAAGACTAAAAGAAAAGTGCAAAGTAAATGCACAGTGGTTTCGGATGTGAAATTATGGAATTGACATTATTCATTAGGCCTGTTTTTTCACTTCACAGGTTAATTATCCTGCAGTATCCCCCTCATTTGACCTCTGCCCTTTGACTTTGGTCAGGAAGCTTTGTTAATGGAAGGGTCAGCTCTAAGTGCATCTCTAAGTGCCAGTGGTTTTCAAAGTGGGGGTCAAGACCCCATAAGGGTCGCTGGCGGTTTAATTTTCAGCTATTTTTAATCTAGTTTAATTTCTATTAAAAAAAAGTGTTTTTATAGATGAGCATACATATTGTTTACATTTTATGGTTCATGTTATGCTAATATTTTGAACTAACTAACAATTTGGGGCTCATGGTTGAATAAGCTTATAAGGCTTTTCCTCTACACGTCCACACAAAGTCAGTACATTTCCAACCGACTAAATAAAATGTATCTCCCCAGCAGCATAAAATATATGACTGTTACATTTTTCTTTTCCTAAAAGCGGCTGGGTTGATATATATTATATACAGTATATTTTTATATTATTATATTATAATAAACATGAATGTGACTTGTGGTAAACACCAACTCACCATACTCTACATGCAACTTTGTGTCATAAGAAAAACACTCGGCTCTCTCTAGCATCACCCCCCCCCCCACCAGTCTCTCTAAGACTCTGGTTGGCTGGAGTCGTTAGTGTTCTCATGGGAACGGGGAACAGCGTGGCCCATAAAATAGAGTTATGAGGCGAGGCAGGATGCACCCGAGGTTAGTGTCAGCGTTGCTTTTCGTTCCACGTAACTCTTGACATCTTCATAGACAGTTTTTCTCAGCGTATATAGTGTAAACCAGAGTGCAAATGTGTCCACTCAGAAATGACACTCAAAGCACGGATGAAATAGTCCTAAATCTGCCACGGTATGGTTTAACAGTCAACAATCATAGACTCTTTAGCGGTGCCTTTAAAACATGCAAGGAAGAATTAGTGAAAGTTAGAAGCGAAAGGTTCCCTCCAAATTACATAACAACGATGACATTTATATAAATGTAATGGACCTGGGTGAATTAAACAAATCAGAGCAGAGAAAGTATCATGCACACGCACACGAATGCACGCACGCACGCACGCACGCACGCACTCTATAGGGGTGAGTGTGAAGGTTCAGAGGTAGAGATCTATGCTTGACCTTTGACCTCGTTACTAAGAATAAAGGGTAATTTTCAGAGCATGTGTGTGTTGATGCCTACACTGTCATTGTCAAACACAAGGAACAAAGGACAGATTAATAATTAAGTTTGTTTGTGATCACAAAAGATCCTTTCATATTTAATTTTACTGTCTTTTACTGTAACCAGAGGCACAAAGTTAAGGTTTCACTTTTCTAACTGTATTTTGCACTATTTACAATTTACACGAGTGATTTATTGGATACATTATAATTGGCTACATGTATCCAATAATTAATTAACCAATTAATAAAAGGTTAATTAATTCATTATTAAATGTATAGTCAGCTATTGCAAGCTAAATGTAAGCTAATACACTTTTTGTATTTTTTCTCCTCTGTGCGGGTTGAAAAAATGATCTGATCCTTCTACACAGCCCTGGCTCCGTAAATGATAACATAAACAAATTGGCGACCACGGCTAACATCTGTAGTTTGCGGATGTGCGTTTCGATGCGTGGAGCGGCACTGCAGAGGAGTATTGTTTTGATTTGAGCTCAAAGTTAGCAAGCGTTGTGGAGAATGACAAGTGTTCTCCGACAATGCAGACTGTAGACAATGCTAGACATTGTCACCTTCATGTCAAGTGTGTTGTGTGTTGTTGTTTGCCCAAATTGTCCTAAAACATGGATAACATCACGCTTATACTGCATAAGTGCAGTGCAATGTACGGTATGCCAATGCGGACATTTCTTAGAGGTCTGTTCCGGGGGCAATCTGCGGACAGCGAGCAAAGCACGCTAGAGAAAAAGCTCAAAAAACGCTTCGGCCTCAACACCGTGTCTGCTCTGAGTGCATCAGGCTTCAGCCCTGTCCCAGTGTGGGAACTGGCAGCATTAGTGACCAATTAAGCAGAAGGAGGCAGGGTGAAGCGTCTGTGAAGGGAAGGATCCAGGACCCTCAGGGAAAGCCTCCTAACATAGACATGAATCACATTCACAATGTACACACATACTATACATGTACACATGAAGATGAGCACACACAGACACAGACACACATTTTTCTCTTTCTATCTGTTGAACACGCACACACACACACACGCACACACATTTTTCTCTTTCTATCTTTTGAACACACACAAAGACACACACAGACATTAAAGGTAAAGTCAGGTATTGCTAGCTAATTGTATGCTATACACTTTGTCAAATTCAACTTCTCTGTGCGTGTTGAAAGAATTATCACACCCCTGGATTCGTAAATAAGAATATTAACAAAGTGGCGAACACCGCTCACAAAAACAAAGCATATTCTTTGCTTCACAGTGCATTTCGATGTGTGGAGCGGCCAGAGAAATATTGTTTTGATTTGAGCTTGAATTTAGCAAGCGTTCTCGAGAATTACCCGCCTTTAAGTATTTTTCAATGGAGCCATCAAATGTAAAATAGGGAGTGGGGATATATCTGGATGGCATTGCTGTTTGAACAGTGCGGCTAGGAATGCCAGTTAATTACCCTGTGTGTGTAACTCAATTTTTAATTAAAAACAGACAGAAACGACAAAACACAGAAGTAACTTTCAAAATATATTCTGACCTGTGACCCAGACAGAAGTGAGTTTGTGACCCAAATAATGACGTTGATACCGTCCCTATATATAGCCTACTGTATGCCTCAAGAAACGCTGCACCGCAAGAACAATCTTACAGTATGTGAATTGTAGAGACCAGTCTGGCAACGTAACCCCCCCCTCCCCCCCGTCAGCACCACTGGCATGTGAAATGTTTTGACAGATACTGGCAGCCCTGCCACTTTATTATGTTACAAAGTCAACGGCGTAAGCGGAATCACGCTATTTCATTACGTCAAACTGCCGCGTACAGTACGTCTCCGTGAATATTTCTGTTTCGGTTGTTCTCAGCTGCCCTCTAATGCGTGTGACACCATTCGCTATGGTGGTCGAGGTGGTCTTAAATGAAAGTAGGCTACATTGTTAAGCCATCTCAGACCGCACGTGCTAGGATTAGAAGCAGGAGGCAGGAAACTTAACGCTATCTGTTGGCAGGGAAAAGCCAGACCGCCGGTATTATAAACTGTGGTATAACACCGAGGTGATCGTTTTGTTTTGTTTCGGAATAATATGGACCATACTTTTCGAAGTGTGCCATAGCCAGAAGTAAAATTATCAACAGCTTGTGGAGGGGCAGTTCTGTCCAGTTAAACTTTGAATGATGTGAGTGCTCCTGTCAGGAACAAAAATAAATCCATTACGGAGTCATATGTACTGTATGTTAACAGAAAAGTGGAGGCAGATCAAATTGGGAAATGTTAACTGGTAACCACCGAAACACTTCCTCTGACATGAAAGGAACGCCAAAGGAGAGCTTTTACATTTCCAACAACAATATATATAGTGTTTAGACATCAGAAAACTAATATTAAGAGTAAATATTAGTTTTTAACATAAATGTAACCTTACATAAAGAAAAAGCATGCATGTTTTCTAACATTCGGTTAGCACTGTTGGCCCCGGTGGCTCTCATACCACCAGTCAGAATCAGTAAAGCCTTAGAAAACACCTCAACACTATATACAACTTAGAATATACAGCTGTTCTGCTGAACATAATCTAAGCAGCCCACAGAGAACATCTTGTTCTGTTTTAAGAAGAGGAAATCCTCACACTCTCAGAATAAGACCCAACGATTCAAAGGAAATATTGTAATCTGGTTCAAAACCAATTGTGGGGAATTAATTTCAAATCGACAGTGTTACTGTATATAACTTATCGGACCGTTTACTGTATTGTATACGCGCATACTCACATACTGTACTCCGCGCTTCACTTTAGGTTGGTATGCTGCAATTTCCTGACAAGCAGGGAATCTGAGGCTGCAGTATGTAAACATCACCGTACTGTATTAAGTTATAGTTATTAATTGAACTGTGTAGTAAAAAAGATAAAACAAACAGCTGCCCTTTTTCAACGTCAGTGTTAAATGGGTACGTATATGGAATATCTATGATATAGCATGATATGAGTTCTCTGCTCAGACCAGAATTAGAAATGCTTACGACCAGTCTTTGTTAAAAAGTCAAAATGTAAACAGACGCTGTATATTCTTCAAAAAGGCTCAGTGGAGAGTGGAGACATTTTCACAACCTCCATTAAACTTTGTGTTCAGCTGGACTACTGCTAGTGACCATGTTCCACCTGGGCAAGGGGTCCCATGAGTGTGTCTGTCTGTGCGCATGCATTTTAATTATATGTATGCTCTCATTGTGTGTGTCCTGAAAAGACAAACTTAACTAAGCCCTAAAACGTATTGGGGAAAACAGCACTTAGATGAATCATGTTTTCATGCGCTAGCACTATAGGCAGGCTATTGTTAACATCGTCTGTGTGTATGTGTGTGCATGTGTGTTGAGCAACAATGAGTTGCTTAATTATAAATAATTTGGAGGGATATTTTGCACGTATTTGCTGTGTTTGAAAAGGCGCTACATAAATATGGGTTGTCATTCCATATTGACCCTTTGTTGAACATGGATTTAATACATATTGCAGCCAACATTACGAACTATGAAAGCCCTGAAAGTACTAACTGATTACTGATGACTGACCAACCATGGCAAATAAATATCTGCGCTTTGTCACTTATGACTTCACCGCTGGGCCATTTTTCGAGGGAAAATCCGCCACGTGTGAGGCTTTCAACAGTTCATTGGGTAATCAGAAAGTGGACGGCGAAAACCAACAGACATTTCAGTTAGACACTTTATTAAGTGATTCATAAACATTTTTCTCAAGTCGAAACGGCGGGTTCTGTTTGCTTAACCCTGTAGCTCGTCAGCTACAGGCCCGGCAGGCTTAAATGTAAAAGCCGTAACGCTGGCCTGCTCCACACAGGTGTTTGTCCTTAGTCAATCCTTACTGTCAGCACTTAATTTCTTATAGCGGAGTGCAGTCTGTGTTAGTCCACTTTCTGTATCAGCCATAAAAGTAGTTTTTTCCACGCAAAAGAGTGAAAGAGCAGGGCCTTGCACAATTTTATCAAAGCTAGTCGGAGAAAGTGTGAAAAGGGGGGGGGAAAGGCAGAGCTAACGGAGTGGCGGCGCTGGAGAAGAACAGACGTGCACCGTTAAGGGGGGATAATGGGGAGACTGAGCGATGACGGTGAACTGAAGGTAACCTGGGTGAGGTCAGCGAAGATACGTGTGTGAGTGTGAGAACGTCATACCGTCCTGAAAATCTGTTTATCTCTATCTGTGAGGCTTATCAGTTATAACGACAGTACTGTATACTATAGTGAATTAACAATAAAGTACATATAATGCAAACAAAATATATTCATCCATCCATCCATCCATCGTCATCCGCTTATCCGGAGTCGGGTCGCGGGGGCAGCACCTTCAGCAGGGGACCCCAAACCTCCCTTTCCCGAGCCACATTGGAAAGCTCTGACTGGGGGATCCCAAGGCGTTCCC
>JAODUK010000685.1:0-13500 GCA_027564635.1 Typhlichthys eigenmanni | reverse complement strand
GGGGGGTTTCATCCCCTGTAAGAGGTAGGGTCTGTGATTGCAAGCAAGCTAATACACAATATCTCCTTTAGCTAGTTTAGCAGTTCTCCGCGGTACTTCTACACAGGCATGGCTCCGTAAATATGAACACAAACAAAACGGCGAACACCCGTTCACAACAACATGCCCTATGCTTCGCAATGTGTTTCCAATGTGTGGGGCAGAGCTTCTGAGGAAGCACCCTATGGCATTGAAGGAAGGTGCATTTATGGTTTTTATTTGAGTTCAAAGTTTTCACACACATTCTTGAGAATGACTAACTTTACCTTAAAAGAAAAATAAAGAATTAACGGCACTACCGGCTAAGCCTGCCTTTAAACACTTAGCCTATACTGTATGTGGTGCTAATGCTTATCTTTATTTTAATGGAGACAAATGAGAAACAGTCTTCCATCAGTTCAGTTAAGTACAGCGTGCGTATACAGTATGTAAAAACAATTACATTGGAGACACCCATTTTAGAAAGTCATTAATGGTCTCCCCTAATCCACATCATTTATCTCTTTGATCGCTTTAATAAGAACCTTCATCCTCTAATGTTTGCCATGGACAAAAATACAAACAAGCGAGCATCGTGTAGATTCATACTCCATTACAGTCCAAATTACTTTTTGAATTTCAAGGCAATTTACTGGATGAAATTCATATTTTAAATCTGATACAACTTTAGCCACTGGGACAGCGGAGTAATTACAATGGCAACTTTGCTGGAATGACCCACTGTGTGTGTGTGTGTGTGTGTGCGTGCGTGCGTGTGTGCACGTGTGTGTCAGCATTCATTATGCTGTAAACAGCACAGGCCTGGCCAACAGATATTAGCTTATGTGGACTTTAAAAACACAGGGCCAGCATAATACATCGCTCTAAAAAAGACAAAATATGTTTATAAATGCAAATCTGCCACCATAAAATTAAATTAAAACATTATAATAACAAATAAAAATGTCTCTCCATCCATCAACTGTTCAGCAAGATAACAGTCATCCTCTGAGAATTGCCATACAGCTCCAATAGTGTATAAGTAAGGAATGTGACTTTTACTTTAACATTTCTCCCAAACAACGAAAAAACATTTTTTCCCCACATCAACCGCACTGATCCGCTCGTACATCCTGTGAAACCGACATACCAGTCATCTGATTTTAACCACCTCCTCTGTCCAATTAACAAAAAGTAGGTTGGAAAATAAATGGCAGACGCCTAGGCAAATTAATTATGTGTCCACCAAGCTGTTAGCCAGTATGCACACTGCAGAGCTGGCAGAGAAGTGGACACACGCTGCCATATGGCCTGTGAGAGAGCGGACATCTTTAAGGGGTGCACTGTACACCCCTTACATTCTCACAGATATGCATCTCTTATATGCAATGGTTTCCATTAAGTTTACTGGAATTGTGTTAAATGACGCAAACATATGTTTGTTAATAAGATTTCAGCAGATGCATTATACAGTAGCTACTGTACCGAGAGTGCTATAGGGTTTCAAGCACACAAGTATAATGAAATGACTGAAAACTGTCTTCTTTAAACAGTAACTAGTGGTTTTTCCATTCAGCCATGGAGCTATGTAATAAGTGAAAGGTTAACAATGATTTATGGAAACCGTGTCAGTTTCTGGGACACACTATATAGGGGAAGAGAATTTAACATAGGGTTTAAATTGTGCAAATACTCAATTCAATAAGCCTATTATAACCATCAAACAAAAACACTGAACTTTATATGAAAACAACTCCAAGTACCAAGTAAACCTGTTTGGCAACATGGTTTGTTTGGTTTGTTCAGAATGTCACAACACTAATATGCTCAAATACTGTGTAAGCAACATCGCCATCTAGAGGTTGAAGAAAGTCAATAACATGTTAGAAATAACCTAATTCCTCCTTTATGACATTAATAACAACAGAAAATTATACAAATCCTTCTGATTGACATATTAAGCAATAGCAAGAACTCTAATCCAAAATTATCGTTCTTGTGCACTGAAAATACCCAATAACAGCAACCTACATGTAATAATAGTGTTGTTGCAGTATCGGTACTCTACTTACATTTTTAGAGGTCAGCATCAGCCACACAATAATCTAAGACTAAAGCTAGCCACGCCAATTCATAATACAGAACAGGTGGGTTAAGTTTAACAGTCATTATACCGCAAGTCACAAACGAGATGTATTAACAAAAGCAAGTCTACGTCAAGGCAAGTACACAAATCTCTATAGTCTTTTCACCATTTTACTCGAGTCTAAAACAAATCCAAGTCACAGTATACTCCCCTTCTGACTTTTACCCTAAATTATGTATTTCTTCCACGTTGTTCCACCTATGCAAATATTTACCACAACACTATCCATTGTAAGCATTTTCAGCGAACATTTCTGGTAGTTTATGTGTGGGAGCACACTGTTAGGGCCAAATATAGCCAACAGCACGTAGGCAGAACGTTGATGCCGCTCAATAAGAATGAATGGGTCAGTTTCCTTGTTGTCAGTAAGACATCACGTATACAACACTACATTTATTTAATAATCATGACTCCTGCCATCTGCTCCCAAGACGAAGACCTGGTGCGTCACTGCATCGGGTCAAGGGTCATGGTGGCGTTAAATCCGAGGACAGTGCAGAGCGGGTGAAGAACTCAGGTTAGTCTATGTCACCGTGCATTACTTTAAAGAATTAAGGCAAGGTGGATCAAGGGATCGAAGGATTTGAGCAGGGCTGCTGGCATTTCACCTGTTTGTGATGTAAGAGAACGGGCTTCGGTTGCGCTCGCATGTATATTTCAATGAAATGGCGGCGCTGACCCCGGTGTAATTAGTTTTGAACAGATCCCGTTAGTTGAATGAATGCAACAACGCGGCGGCCTCAGGTTTCCATGGCATTTTCATCCTGCAACGGTTCACACAATTGTGGTGTGGAGATGTTTATTTAGGCTGATGTAGCCCGCAGACACAAAAAAAGTGGCTTATTGGCCTACACATGAAAGGGCAACACACACACACAACACATGGACGGACCGACTCCTAAAACAAAATGTTAAATAAAATAAAAAACAGATGTTTCATTTTATTCATTTGCGTTGGCTCTCACCCTGTATTCTCAGTTGCGTTACAATTCTTAATCTGCTTCTTGGCTAAGTGCTGAAGTGTCCCTGAGCAAGACACCTAACTTTAACTGCTGCCAGTGCTTGAATGGCTGACACCACCCATCGGTGTGTGAATGAGTGTGAGGCAATCCTTTAATGCTTCGAGTGGCCTGCAGCTTAGAAAGGCGCTATATAAAATGCAGTCAATTTACCATTTATTTTATTGCTTACAAGTGCACTGTTTACTTTTACCATGTTGTGCCTACAGGGGGAGGAGTAGAGCAGAGAGAGCTGTGTAGCAATATCGTCCATTCTGAGTTTCAAACCATAAACTTATTTTTGTTTAGTTTTGCTACAAACTGAAGTGTGCCATTAACACTAAACAATACTAGCATACTGCACACACGCACACATTAACATGCACGTACGGGCCAGCCCTGCTGTGAAAACAAATAACAAACGATCTCTGATTATAAACACACACAAAGAAGGAGTGTGATGTCATTGCTATATTACATTAAAAAAAATGTATAATGCACCTTTAAACTTTACTCCAGGTATTCAGGATGGTCTCTGTTGCATTAAGAGTGGAACCTTGCTGTTTGGAAAAAAAAAATAGGAATATTTATTTAAACATGTTTACTAATGTTACCATAAATAAACAGGATATCAATTCTACATCAACCACAGATTTACTTAATTAAATACAAAGTGTATCCCTATTGATCAGCATCTTGAAAGAATGAGGTAGTTTTCACCTTGATGAAGCAAAAGCGAATGCATTTCTCAAATTGCTTCTTTGAGTCTTCTCCACAGAATGCTGACACTGGGATGGCCGATAGTTTTTATAGACATTTAAGGTATAAATTAAATAAAAGGTGCTCTGAAAATAGTGTATATTAGAGTTGACACTGCCATCTAGTGGCACAGATTCAGCACTGTCAATGCTTAAGACTTGAGACAATAAAATAAATATTAATTCAGTTATTAGTCTAAAAGACTGCTTATAACGTTTATACAACATGGGGAAAAAGGTAAAATATACCTTTTCTTTGATCATCCACCTCACAAACATTTAACCATAAACCTCATAATCTGCAATGTGACAAATCCACATTTAAAAAATCAAAAAGGCAATCTTGTTAATTCACTAATAATTCAATCATTCACAATTTGCATTGCCACCCCCCCCCCCCCCCCCCCAAAAAAAAGAAGAAAAAATCAGAAACTTGAGAGAGCAAATTACATTTGATTTATAAATGGAACTATGGTAAGTTACTTTAGAGGGACACTCCCTGAATTGTACCGAGAAATACCTTGAAATAAGCATTACAAAACATCTCTCGGCTCCCTCCCTCCCCATATAGCCATGCATTTTGTTTTGAGCTTGTTAGTAAATTTAGCAAGGGTTCTCAAGAAATACTTGCTTTACCTTTTCATAAATAAAATTAATTTAAAATAAAAATGCACCCTAAAATGTGGCATTACCACTTTGTGTAAATGGACAAACAATGTTAATTTATATATACAGTCTCTGGTGACGGCACAAACACTGATGTCACTATAGACTTTATATATAAATAAAATCTGTGCAGTCACCCACACCTTTTTTCAATAACACCACACTGCTGGCCATGGCCTTCGCCATCATTGCAGTACCTCATTCAGCCTGTAATGCCCCCCTATGTATGGTTGTCATGAATGGAAAAAACTACAGTATAACTATAGATACCAAAACAGTTATACCTGCCAAAACTGCAAAAGGGATTTCCTCTTTTGAAGGCGTGGCTATTCGATTAGCTGCAGGGTTTGGCACCGGAGGTTCCCATTTGCTAGCTACATTTCCAGTTTAGAGTTAGCCTACTGAACCCTGTGCCTACATCATGAATGTATGAAACCAAAACAACAAAGCTGTTCCATTCTCAGTTTTCAGGATGATTTACAGAGGGGGTCCCTGTATTTTGTGCTCATTGAAGTCAAAAACAAATGCAATATTCTGATGTGCTTAAAATAATTTGTAACAGCAGAATATTTAATTCTGCTAGCAATGAGCTAAAACATAGTGAACAATGAAAGCTATTGTGAGTCATAACTGAATATTAGCTTATAATAAAACAATATGAACTGTCAATTTACTTACCCTGCCGTGCAAGAAAGTTTTACAGTATCTTGTACTGACTGGTACAGTAGTAGCCTTTGTTTGTCATTCACTTGTGATGCTCACACATTGTGGAACCGGTGTGTTTCCCTCGATCAGCCTATATTGTAAATGTAACTCTCAAAAGCGTATTGTATGCATTTCTCTCTAGTTCTGTGACATTTCAGAACAATTTTTCCAGAAAATTGATTTCCTTAGGAATCTCTCACTGACAGTTACCTTGACATATTGGGCTTTTCCACTGGCCCATTTGGCTGCGCCGAGTCGAGCCATGCTCATTTGCATTTCCATTACCAGTTTAACCGCGCCAAGTCGTACCGCGCTGCGCCCGAGATGGGCCTGCTCTGGAGTGGGGCCACATGAGCCGGCCCGTCTCAAGTGAGAACGCTGTGACGTCAGGGTATACAATTCTAACAGTGCTCATGCACATACGGTTCATATTGGTCAAAAAGTACCAGACATTTTATTTATTTATCACATCACACATGAATGCCACAGTTATCTATTTGAGGAAATATTTGAATGCTAACACTGTATTTTACCAGGTATATAGAAAAACTGTTGAAAATACACCTGTGATTAGAAACTATTTAGAATCCTAAATTGTCAAACATACAAGTTCTCACTTATATTTCACCCAAACCCACAATATACAGAATTATTTGTAAAAAATATAAAGATTACTTTGAAAATTGCTCTATATGACTTTATACCACTAGAAGTGCAGCGGCATCTCAGATCAAAACAAATGCTCTGAGACACAGACACAGAAACCCACACACACTAACATGTATGTACGGGCCAGCCCTGCTATGACAACAAAGAACAAAAAACTGTAATTATAAACACACACACACACCTTTAAACTTTATTCCAGGTTTTCAGGATGGTCTCTGCTGCATTAAGAGTGGAATCTTGCTGTTTAGAAATAAGAAAAAAATGTATTTAAATTAATGTTAATAAGTAAACAGGATATAACTGACATAACGTATACATCATCCACTAAATACAAAGTCATCGTTTATCACTATTGAATATTATTTTGAAACAAAGAGGTAGTTATCACCTTGATGAAGCAAAAGCGAATGTATTTCTCAAATTGCTTCTTTGATTCTTCTCCACAGAAAGCCGACACTGGGATGGCCGCCAGTTTCTATGATAGACATTTAAAGAATAAAATAAAATATAGGTTCTCTGAAAATAGTGTATATTAGAGTTGACACTGTCATCTAGTGGCACAGATTCAGCAGTGCCAAGGCTTAATACAATCATACAAATATTAAGAGCAAAACTGTTTTTATATTAACCTCCATCTCTATTCCTGTTCATGTGCGACTCTCAGGGTCGCACTGAGAATCGGGGGATTTCTCTAATTCTCGAACTATCGGCCGAGATCATTTTCAGTGCACAGTGTATACCCAGCTAGAGTAGACCACCATCAAAGGCAAGTGAGGGATACCATCAACAGTTCGGAAAAGCAGCAATAGGTTACTGGGCAGTGACTACGCCTACATACGTCAGCATTTTCAACTTTAGAAAACTGCAAACATCCAACTTAAACTACTGTCTGAGTTTCAGCAACTTACGTATTTTATGTGAATCAGATTCCCGCCCCCCCCCCCCCCCTTGAAACAGGTTAAATTAAAGCATTGATCTGTTGCTTAGCCACAACTGCATATCGTACAAGACAGACCTGAAAAGGACTACCAACACTCAATTAAAAAGTAGGCCTAATATAAAAGTTCAGAACTTAAACATAAAAACTGCATATGTTTAAATCTTACAAATTAAAACTGGTAGCCTGTGTTGTCATTAGAACTATATAATATAAAGTAATACGTCACTTTTGATGTGTTCTGTGGCTCTTTGTGGTTAATGGTGTATTTGGTTTGGCTCTTCACGCCAGAATGGTTAGTCACCCCTGGCTTAGCACATTTATACAACATGGAAAAAAAGAAACCTACCTTTTCTTTGATCATCCACTTCACAAACTTGTAGTCATAAGCCTCGTCGTCTGTAATGTGCGACAAATCCACGTCTAAAAATCAAAAATGCAATCTTGTTCATTCATAAACTTTTCACAATAAGCATTCCAAAAAACATTTACTTTTGCTGTAAAGTCGGACATTTTAACATCCTCCCTTTTGCAATCAGCCTTAAGTGGCCATTCAAGTAACAGGTTTTGGCACCACTTATTCAGTTCTCAGCACCGGAGGCTACCTCCATGTTAGTACATACCAGAGCCATGGAAAGAGAGAGTAACGTCATCTCCGTTCACTCCAATGAACCGTTTTTTTCACAACAATGGCGGATCGTGGAGCCTCAAAATAGTTCCCGGAAGATACATTTTATTTTAAATGTAAATCGGTGCATTTATTGACAACTAATTACCAAGCAATTGCCCACCAAGCACTTCCTGGAACTTTTTTTGCCATAGGTTTTGCCTCTCCATGAACCATGTGACCGGATGTGAGCTTCTTTTGGCGAAACTCTCTTTCCATGGCTCTGGTACATACATACTGCAGGCTATTTGTCACACATTTAAAAAGCTAGCCTATTTGCCACTAGCTACGTTTCCCGTTTAGACGTAGCCTACTGAACCCTGTGCCTACACCATGAACGTATGAAACCAAAACAACCACGCTCAGAGCCCCTGCTGTTCCACTCTCAGTTTTCGGGGTGATTTAATGTAATTGATGAGTGTTCCTTTAATAAATTACAAGGGCTGTGACTCACTGAGGGGCGTGACGTCCGTGACCATGAAGTAGCCCCCTTCCGGCACGATGGGCGCCATGCCGGCCTGCCGCAGAACTGCCGCCATACGGTCCCGCTTGGGCTGCAGCTCTTGCGCCAGTGAGGAGAAGTAGCACTCAGGCTGACCCATCAGCTGGTAGTCTCGTAGCAACCCCTGTGCCACCGCCTCCTGTAGAACATTTTAATATTATAATAATAACAACAAAGATGGTGCAATGTAATGTTGAATGGAAGCAAAGATGGTGCGCTGCAATGCTTCAATGGAAGCAAAGATGGTGCAATGTAATGTTGAATGGAAGCAAAGACGGTGCGCTGCAATGCTTCAATGGAAGCAAAGATGGTGCAATGTAATGTTGAATGGAAGCAAAGACGGTGCGCTGTAATGCTTCAATGGAAGCAAATGTCACATAATCCTGACACATGCACATTGCGCACTGGCCTGGAATTAGGATCCAAACATTCTGCCAAAAGTATTTGCTCTCAACTAAGGATTTGCAATCCTACATATGGCCAAAATGTGAGATGCTAAGTATAATTTGGAAACTATAAAATTTAAATTATATTAAATTGTGACACGCTACACACTCAATTGTTCTGTGACTTGCCTGTAAAGGTGTTGCGGAGGTGTAGTGTGTATTCTGCATGACCGTCTGGAGAGGCTTCAGCAGATGCTCTGGCCCTATAGACCACCCGAGCTATCACACACACACCCATTAATTACATCACTGAATACACTCAAAGAACAATACAAAAAAAAAAGATTTTTAACATTTACTGCTTTCATACTTTCCAGCCAGTAACGCCAAATGCTTTCCCTGCACTTCCAAATGTAATCGTTCTATCCCACATTCCCGGCAGAGTGGCTGTTAAAACAGAAATAAATAAAAGACTGAAGATACTCCAGAAATCAGAGTGCCTAGGTCATAGAGCTGAGGTACCTATTTTTGTGTGCTGGTGGCCTTGGTAGACAATCCACTCATAAACTTCATCACTGAAGCAAAGGGTGTCGTGTTTAATACAGAGGTCGGCAATCACCTGTAGTTCATCTTTAGTGAAAACCTGGACAAAGAATATAGGAATTGTTAAAACATAATTTAACATGACAAAACTATGTAAATGTAAATTCAAAGAAGCTATTATTTTCATTAAAGTGTTAACTGCACTAGGGACTTAATAAAAAACTGCTAAATATGTAATCCTTTTCAATGCTGTTTTCATCGGTGAACATTCTCACACCAATTATTGCACGTTAATGTGTGAACTGCTAATTTGAATACTCATTTATCGGCCATGTTGGTGTCAAAGTGACTGTCACAGCATTTGTTTTGGAATGAAACTAATTTTGAAATTCAAAAGTACAAATGTTATAGTTTAAACTTCTGACTTTCAATGCCCACATCTTAAACAAAAATATGCTGAGGGTTAAAATTATTAATTATATTATTATTTATTTAATAATTACACAAGCAGTACTTCAGAAAATTTTTTTTTTAAAGCTGCATTACTTAACATTTCCACATTCTACTAAGTTTAAACAAATATTTGATGTTAAAAGGGTTACTTATATTTAATCCTCAGACCTCAGCACCTTTCATATCAACAACACTATTGTTGATATAACCAATTCCACAGTTGAACGAACCAAATGTGTAAGTACCGCCTACTTTGACAGACGTGGATCAGAGCCAATGAGCACTGCTGATCCTGCAGAGTATTCAGCACAGCAGTAGGTCTGACAGAACACTGAATATTGGCGGATGCCGATGTTAAGCACCTAGCATTTATTTGTGAAGTAAAACCCCAAATTCCTCATTCTTTGGCAAGTATATGGGGACAAGGAAAAACTTGGTAAAAAACAATCGTCAATATGGAAAAATATTTCCACAGATGGAGAGCTCCAAAAGATAAAAATTACTCTTATCTTATCACTGTTAGCCTACTTCTCCATTCAGTGAGTAGCCTAATCTTTTATTGTTTTTGAAGCAAATAATAATTTGTAAATTTGATTGTAAATAGTACTATTTAAAACTCTGTAGTGAGACAACACGAAGTTCATTTTCTGTGTTGGACTGGGTGTGTAGGCTACGGTACTGTAGTAGCCTAGATGCACAGACAGACACAGGCTATAAAGCATTAGGGAATTTTACTATGCATGTGTCGTCTTTTACATGATGTTCAGTTTGTTTTGAGGCTTTACGCGACCACCAAAGCTCTAGCTCACTTCTGTTGCACCTTGCTACTTTCACATCAATTTGCACGGTAACTGTGCCATCATTTGGTTGGTGTGATTTGTTTTTCAGCTTTGAAAAGTACAAGGATCCATTTTCCTTGACACCGGTCAATGTTCCACCTATATTCATATTCCATATCCAGCAGGAGACGTATCACGTATGCCTTGAAGTAAGTTTGCAAGCGTCATAACTTAGCACGTCTCAACGTAAATTGCATAAATAGTTTAATTTAGCGACAGATAATAGGCAATTGACTTATCCCAAGCCCCACCCCTTTTTGCATGTCCTCCAATAACTGTTAAACATTTTATAATTTTGACAGAACCTTCCATCAACTGTTTTCCTGTAAGAGCTTTCTGTTTTGTTTTCAACCATAGGTACTTTACGAATTGGCGAACATTGGCGAACGTTCGTAGCGAACATGTTGTCCTTTGAATGATTTGTGTAAACATGCCTAAAACATTATATTTAAAGCACAACCCTTCATCCCGCTTCAACGTGTGTTCGCCGAGAACTACCTCCTCAAACCGTTTGCTTTTGTTCGCAAACGTTCGCAATGAACACAAAGCAAACAGAAAAACTGTTGAAATGTGTTTGCAAACCTTCGCTATGTTTGCTCATTCTGAATACACCTCTGGTTACAGAAACTAGGCAGGACAAGTGAAAAGGGCAGGGCTTGGGATAGGTCAATTAACACGTTGAAAGATACCAACCTAGAGATCATTTCATTTAGGCATGTATGGCTACATGAGATGCATAACAACCACTAGATCTGGGTGGGACGGAGACATGAGTCTGCAGTGGCTAGATTATAATACAAATGCATTTTATTTTTCAGAAACTAGTCAACACTGGCGATGGCATTAAATAAACATAACCTACTTTACATCAGTGTGGCTTTGAGATATTCATACAATGCATTTCATATTTACACTTTATTAAATATTAAATGATGCAGACATATTAGGAGTAGCCAATGTATAGAACAAATGTATAACAAGTCCTAAAGTTATTGATTACTAAATGGAAATCTGTAAGTATCCTATTGAACATAATCGATATAGCTGTCCACTGAGCCAAAAATATTTAAGAAAAGAAAACAAACTGTGAGCTCAGTATTACAAGCACATTGTGAGCCAATCAGTAAACTGATAACAGTGGCGACAGCCTTACTAGTAAGAGTAGTGGTTTTCAAACTTGTCTGAGAAGGAGGGGTTGGGGCGATTGTTCACCTACATATGCTGCCATCTAGTGGTCAAACAAGGGATAATGGATGCTAAGTAGTGCAGCTTTTAATGAAAACAATTAAAATAAAGACCCGGTGGTTGCGTCTTATTGTCCAATGCTTCTACGTTATTGCCTGTACTTACCTTCCCAAGTGGGTTGTTAGGGGTGTTAATGATGATAGCCTTTGTCTTGGAGGTGAATTTACTGGCAAGTTCCTCTTGATCAAGAATCCAATCTCCACTTGAGATGTTTTCCTTTGTCTTAGATTGCTGAAAAATTGCAAAAACATTATTTAAAGAATATAAATATGTTTTTATGGTTCCCAGAAACGACAACACACCTGTGTTAGTACAATATAAAATGTACAAAGGTAAAAAAGTTAAACTTTACCAGGCGTAATGGTATTAACACTGGTTTGCCCCCTGCCATTTGCACCATAGGCACATAGCAGTCATAGAACGGTTCAATTATGATGATCTTGACAAAGAGAAAATATTGAGTGTAGAAAAGTTAACAAATCAATCATCAGTGAATTACATCAATAATCTCTTAAGTGAAGAGATTGTCTGAATGAATGATCTCACCTCATCTCCCTCTTCCACTAGGGCTTGCATGGTACTGAATAAAGAACCGTAGGCCCCAACTGTCACCAGTATACTTTTGAAAGGATCTATTTGCTGTCCATAGACTTTCCCATAAACCAGAGAAAGGGCTTTCACCAAGGATGGATGTCCCTTTAATCGAAAAGACAATAAATCACCAGCCAGAATGAACACAGCACACACACAGGCAGTAAATAGTAGCCTCCTGCCACAGCATCCATAACAAATAATGCTTATTATCTGTAGCAACACACTCATTTGGTAAACAAGATCCGTGGACTGAACGTTCTGAACTTTTTCCATTGAATGACCCGTTTCCTCGAAAACGTTAAAAACGTTCTTGAACTACTTTCAATGCTGCATTAAATAGGCATTGCGAGTAATGCTCAGTGACGTGTGGGAAGAGTAGCCGCATGTTTACCTGGGTGTTTTATACATAGTGAGTATAAGTCATCAACACCATTTTGTATCATCACCAAATGTCGCATTATTACGCTATATCTTTCCATTTTAAATGTACGCTGTCTCATTCTGTTATGAAATGCATTATATTCTGAAATCGAATATGTTGACAGCCATTATGCAACGACAGAATGGTTCTAGAGCCACGCTGGTTCTACCATCATCCTGTGCATCTGTGCTGCTGAAACACAATCTAAAGCAGTAAAAAAAAAAAAAAAAAAAACTTTGTTGTCGTTAGACACGTAAATGTTGTTCAAACCCACAGCCTATATGGACAGCCCAACTCCTCCCCTTTTGTAACCTGCTGTTCAGTCCACTGCTGCTCACGTTCATTGAACTTGTAGCAAACGTTCCCCCATCCTGAACGCAGGGCAAGTCTCCCCAAGGACCCGCGGCCTCACACTCACAAAGCCTCTCGTGTACTGGTTCAGCTGATCCACTTGTGCGGCGTTGGCTAACGCATCCTTGATGTAGGAAGGTGGAGGGATATCTGGCATGCCTTGGCCCAGGTTGACTACAGATGGGTCTGCTGCTACTGAGGTGAAGGCCACCCTGAGGAGACAATGGAGTCAATGACAATAGTATTACATCAAACATTTCTAAATTATTTGGTTTGATTTTAAGGTATACCACATTAGATTGTAACATGTAAAATAATACACCCTCCCCCCCCGCTCCTTACAGTAGCTAAATGTTGAAAGTATTTACCAAATGGTTAAGTACAACTTACCAAACATTCTTATCCAGCCCTTCAATTCTTTTTGCATGTTTATGACGTGATGTCATTGTGTGCTGTGTAAGCAATATCCAGGAAACAAATACATTACTGTACATAACTGAAATTCACGAGTATAGCAAGGCTACTACTATGGGGTTAGATTAGTGTCATAATTCGCAAATAAATGTCATCAATTCACAAATGTATTTTGTGATTCACAAATA
>JAODUK010000684.1:18824-37065 GCA_027564635.1 Typhlichthys eigenmanni | reverse complement strand
GAATTCTGAATCTTTCAATTCAGAAATATATATATATATATATATATATATATCTGAAGTGAAAGATTCTGAATAATTATTCAGACACATATATTGTTGTTTGTCTTGACAAAGGTCAAAGTGGATTTCCACTTTGTAGGCCATGTTGTTTAAGATACACAATGTCAGTATGGAATCCACTGAAACAAGATTATCCATTTGAGACTGTTGCCCATTTGATTTAATATTTTCACCTATATACCTGACTGTCTGAGTTTCTGAAACCATTGGAACTGTTGCATGGTAAATATCCCACAATTATTAAATGTTTTTTAATTATTATTTAAATCATCATTTAGACTTTTGAAGAAAGCCTAGAATTTTTCAACTATTTTGGTGGACCTAGTGGTGACAAATGTGATCGTTCATTCATTAGTAAAGTATCTCTAATCAGACAAAATAGTTTAGATTA
Source organism: Typhlichthys eigenmanni (assembly GCA_027564635.1). Taxonomy (NCBI): domain Eukaryota; kingdom Metazoa; phylum Chordata; class Actinopteri; order Percopsiformes; family Amblyopsidae; genus Typhlichthys; species Typhlichthys eigenmanni. The sequence goes on along the minus strand of JAODUK010000684.1, from coordinate 36,614 downwards.
TTTTCTGTTACCATCAGATGGCAATGATAACATTTATTTTACCTTCCTCAGAATAATATGTACATTTAATCACAGTATTGCATTGCATCAGTATCCACCCTGTTGTAATAATTTAAAAGCCACTTGATGTTATGGTCTTGTCACTGAGAATTATGAAATATAATATATTCTTTATTGACTTTAATGTTTAGATAGACCTTGAAGACACCTGTTTAATTCTCTTTGCCTTTAGATGAAATGGGACCACCATATATAGCTGTTATATATGGCTATATACGGCTTTTTTCATTTGGAAATTTGCTTTTAAGGCTAATTTGTGGCTGATTAATGAGCTTTTCTGCTTACAGTACGTTTTGATTACAGTGGGTAAATTCCCACTTTTTCCACTAGGGGGACCGCTGAACTCGAACAATGGGTCTGCCATTTGCACTCGAATAAACAAATATTTTAATAGTAATTAAATATAGTGTATGCGACTGATATGCGAATGATATATATTGTGACTCATAAATAGCTAAATGTTATTATATAAAAAACATGTAAAGGAACGCATTAAATGCATGAATAAATATATGTAATCAGCATACAGATTCAACTATGGTTTAGAACAATTATTATAGCCCATGTGTTTTTCATGTTTTAGCCAGACTATTTAAAATAAACAAGCAGTACACTGAATATTTGCCATACAACACTTTGAATACAATAGCTCTTTTTAATTAGCATTTAGCCTCTTATATGTTTTGTAATTTTACTGAAGAGGTGATGGATGTGACACATTACATGTTGCTTAAATAACACAAACAAATGGCACCAACATAGTGATATTTCATGTAGGTGCAAAAGCAGGATTTCCAGTCCTTTCCTCCTTCCATTTTCACAAGTTGTCATATTTCATTCACTAGGTGGCGCCCTCAGACACCACACCCCTGACTGTAACAACAACCCGCTGGCCACACAAACGCTGTGTGAGAGGTAACTAAATCAAAACAAGCACTATTAAAAACGAGATGAATAACACACCATCAACAATAACTTTCTCATGCAACGTCTCAACGGCTAAGTCTGGCTCCTTTGGGATTAGACGGCACGGTACATCTCCCCGCAGTTCAGTTTGCATGTCAGTCGCCTTCATGTCGCGTTCAACAGTTCCATATCTCGTTCACCGGCGTTTAGTGCTCTTTAGAGTCAGACGCAACAGATGCTCGTCGAGGTTCAGCTGCTTACGGAGGAAGTGGTCCTCCATTGTTTTGTGTTGATGTAGCTCATGGAGACGCTATAGGGGGTTCTATAGCTATACTGTATATGAGTTCCAACGTCAGTCTTTGACTAGCCTATAGATGTGATGCTGTGCTCCATGCTCGCTCGTGGACACCTCAAAGACGTAGGCTATGCACAGAAGGGTCTCCAGTGTGTCCCTGTTTGTCACCACCTGTGAACACACACATGCAGTCTAAGAGCCTTTTCAACAAAACGCTATATAGTAATGTGACCTCATCTCAGCTTATCAATTACATTATTCATAAGGCAATTTTAATGTTCTCATACGACAGATAGCACTACACAATTCTGGCACAATTAACTAATAAGATCTAGCAACAATTTCAACTAGTGATGTAAACTCCACCATGTGCATGTCTCAGACTAGGATGAATACAATACTACAGGAAACACTGAAGATCAGACTAAATGTACAATTTTGCTAACATAGACAGCACATCATAGGAATATGCTCTCCATGCAATAACACACATTCACTCACACAAACACACATCGGCATGTGAATGGGTGAATGTGAGGCAATACTGTAAAGTGTTTTGAGTTGCCTGAAGGTTAGAAAAAGCTATATAAATGCAGTCCTTTTACTTATAATTACTGTATAGTTTTATTTTTTCTTCCAGTTGGGAACATTTAACAATGCGAGGTGTATTTCTCAGATCAGCATGGCCACTCAACATGCACAAAACAAGCATATGAACCATCATCAATTCATTACTCTGAATTGGACCCATGGTGTCCGCTGAATGGAGCTCTTGTTGCATGTAGCATATTATCAGCATATTGTGCTCAGTCTGTTCACTTTTCATGGTTACCATGAGCTAAACCAGCCTATTGATAGACTTAATGACAGGCTGCCATGTAGTCCTCAGTGTGGGCTCAATATGGTCATTGTGTACTGGTCAGCAGGAATGCAGACGCCGGTGGAAGGGCACACCAGTGTCTTTGAACCCTGGTGTTGAGGACCACTCTGTTACCGTGGCAACACGGTCCATTAAATTCACGAAGCTCGCAGCCTCATCTAGAGTGCACAGCTCATTCAGAAAAGTTTAGCTACATCAGAAAGCTACTGCGGGGAACAGCTTAACTGGGATATATATATATTTTTTTATTAATTCAAAACATTATTGTGAAATGATTGGGAGTGAAATTGTGTTCATGTCACAGGTCAGTTCAATAAAAACAAAAGCATACATGAATAAACAAAGTTCCATTAATTACATGTCCATGCTCAGGTGTATGTGTGTGTGTGTGTGCGCACGTGTGCATGTGCGCGCGTGTGCATGTGCACGCATGTGTGTGTACCTGTAGGATGGTGAAGTTTTCCAGTACGCTGTTCATCATGTACTTTTCCGGCAAGTGTTTCAGTTTGTGGATGAAGTTGATCATGTATTCACACAGTGGTGACCGGTGGATCCTGAACACGTAGCGACCATTCTCGAACCGGGCGTATTCCGTCTAAACAAAGACACATTGTAGTATCACAACACAGTCTGGCCTATCACAACACAGGACATACTGTGTATCACAACAGATTATGTTAAACGAGCAATTCACATTGCAGTTAAGAATTAATGTATTACATTGGGGCACATCTATGTGATAATGTAATCAAATATAATTTATGCTGCATAATACCAGATCTGACAATGAACACATTTCTACGGACAACCATAATCAAACAATTAAGCAGTTAAAATAAGTATACAGTGTCTTGTGAAAGATGGCTGTACCTTGAGATGTGTGTGTGTGTTTATATTGTACAATTCATCAGGGTTGGGTGGGTGCAGGGCTAGCATTGTGGCTAGTTAACGGGAAGAAGAATAGTGAGTCATACCAAAGAGGCTAGTGATTCATAACAGAAAAAACAACCCTAAACCCAGAACTACTGCCAAACTACTCACTTTTTAAGAGATAATGATGTTCATAAACATCATGGTCATCATAGCTCATGTCCTCTGGTTACCCTTTTAGTTTTAAGTTTATGGATGAACATAACATGAAGCTCTAAGGTCAAAGAAAAGCATCTTAACAATAGACCATTATTATTATTACAGTATGTTGATGTTGTTTTTAAACTTAGAAGTTTATCGGCTGAAACAAGAATGTACAAACTCAAAGAAAACATGAATATTCAGCTCATAGTCATTTGGTAATTTAAAATAGATTTCGTGGGTTTCTTCTATTCTCCTGTGTGTTCAATGAGAAACTCAAGCTGCACTATATCTCTAAACATGTCTCACACTCACCTCCACCTTTTCCACCACCTGCTTGCCAAAGGAGCACACCTTGGTCGAAGATGTGATGATCATGTTCTCTGGGCTCTCGTATTGACTGGAAACACCGTAAAAGAAGCTGCTGTCATCTTGCAGGTTCACACTTAGGTCGGCCTGGACGGGAGCGACAAACAGCACTGTAAGTCTGTCCATCCACCTCGATGAAAAGAGCCGGGATTGGCTGAGTGCTGGTCTAACTGCAGCAAGTTTAGCCATACTTGTAGTTCCATGGGAATATCATATAGAGGGGAGTACATTTATTCTCTTTGGTATTATAATAGTTCCTATACAAAGCCCTTGACACATATGCTTAAAATGAAGGGGTCTTATCTTATTCTCAGACGGTTAGATGGAGACAGAATTAAAATAGTATGATGGCTCAACAAGGACTATATACGAATGATTGTGTGTAAAGCCGAGCAGCAGCCATTGGTGAACCCGGTGATGCTAGGGCTGCCAATCCAGCCCTAGCATTCTAAAGACGTGTGTGTGTGTGTGTGTGTGTGTGTGCGCGTGTGTGCGCGTGCGCGCGTGCGTGTGTGTGCATGCGTGCCTGTGTGTATGTTTGCCTGCATACTGTATGTGTGCGTGCGCGTGTGTATGTACATACTGTATGTGCGCGCGCGTGCGTTAGTGCACGTGTGCGTGTGCATCTATGGTGTGCATGCATGCGTGCATCATTAGGTGGATGCTGCTTCAACTAGTTCTGATGCACCACATAGTTTGTGTGTGAACTGAGGCTGGTATAATCTGATCTCAGATCAGGCTGCGGTGCCATTTCCTTCACCCTGACAGCTGTGCGGCTTCACCATATCCCCCCGGACCCGAGTCTCCTAATGGGCCATCCAGACAACACTTAGCCTCCCCTCATCTCTTCACCACCCTCTTCATCTTCATCCCCCGCGCCTCTAATTCCTTTATTTGTCTTCATCCCCTGGGCCCAGTGACCCGCCCCAAACCGCCGCTCCCTGCCTCCCTAACGGCCTGCGAGGGAATTTATCCAATTACAATCAACGGTGCACAATTGCATGATTAGATCATGCCGGCCCTGGCTGGCTGTGTAACAATTTAGCAGGGCTGCCTCAAATCGGATTCCCCCAGCACTTCAAAGGCGCGACACAATTCGTTAGGACAGGGCCATAGGCGCTGTGGTGTGCTGTCGGGGAAGGGGGGGGTGTAGTGCGCTGGGGCAGGCCAGCCGGTGGACAAAGGAGGGGGCTTGCAGGAAATTCGATCTAGAATGCCATAGCTTTAGAGGTGGGCCAGCCGCCTGTCACCGTTGCCATACCAACCACCGCCTCAGGGCACCCCGGAGTCATGACCTGCCAGATGACTATGTCGCCGCGGTAACATCAAACAGGCCGCTCCCCTCCATTAAGATGGCCTAAATAAGGTTATCGTATCGTATCATATTTTCAAATGTGCCGTGGATTTAATTTCCCTCATCTGTGTGGCTGCGAGCAGCATCCTCTCTCTGCTGTTCCGCTGAAATGCCCAGCTGCTCTGTAGCATTTCTGTGTTTTGTTATGGATGCCTGAAGAATGGACACCCCCCCCCCCCATCAGAAAAAATGAATTGCCGCTGGACGGACAGACTTGTTTTCCCTCTACAAAGAAGCTACGTGTTGAATACATGAATCTTTCCCCCCACAACTCTCTCTCGCTCTCTCTGTCTCTCTTTATATACTGTATGTGTACAGTACAATATGCAGTCAAGTGTAGCTTTCTCCTTCAGTCTGTCTGTCTGTCTGTCTCCATCGTGGTGATACATACTGTACGGGCAGGCTGCTCTTTCTCTCCTGTTGCCTCACCCCACACTAAATGCCAAGGGATGACTGCTTCCAGTGCGGTGTCTTTTATCCCTCCACAATAAATCATGTCTCTGTGGTGACCATGTGACAGGGCTGATGCCTCCGATACAAGGCCAGCCGGGGGTGGGGGTTCTGGGAGGCAGGCGGCCGCTTTGAGTGTTTGAATGTCACGCAAATGTCTCCGGGCCGAGGAATGCCAAGATGGAAACAACCCACCGGGGTAAGCAGGGCCAAGGGTTTGAGTTTAGGGTTGCCTTCCCTTTCAATTGCATGGGTGGAATGGTGGAAACAATGCCAGGGTTACAGATACAATCTCTTTCTTCATGTCCACATTCATAGAGCCTGCTGTTTGTATCATCTTGGGCCTAGAAGTCAAACAGTGGCAGTTGGTCCACTAGAGAGGTTAGGCAGGTGTAAACACTGCATATACAGTACTTTAAGTTAGCCCTCTGCAGCTGCTTCAATGTCGTCACTTGACCTACATGCTGACCTAAACTGGGAAATGCTTGGTTTACCTCCATTCATAAGGGCCTGCTCACATTGAGGGTTCACACAGGCCCAGAATAATTCAAGGTGTATGTACTGTGGACAGAATGGCATCACACATGGCGTGGCACACATAACAGGTCCTGTCCTTAATTCAAATGAGGCTAGCCGGTCAGGGTAGATGGACAAAGTGGCCTCATCTCATTACACCATGTCATCTCCCTGATGCAAGACATCCCTAAAATACATACGTTTTTTTTTATTGTGGAAATATCCCCCCACACCACAAGCAGCCTCTCTCTCTCTTTGCTCATAGTGACTTCACCATTTCACTTTTAAAACTTTTCCAACTGAGCCCACAGTGAGTGTGTGTGTGTGTGCGTGTGTGTGTGTGTGTGTGTGTGGAGGGGGTATCTATAAATAGGTGAGTTGCATGTGGGCCAGGCTCAGCCTAATAGCGACAGGACAGGTGCCTGGGTTCGCATTTCCTCAGTGAAAGATCAGCCCTGCCACTCTCCTGAAGGCTGCCATCACACACACACACACACACACACACACACACACACACACACACACACACACACGAGAAAATCACTCAAATAAGCAAACACAATCCAATATTCACACATACACATAAAATCACAAAGAGACATGCATTCACGCAAAGAGAATATTTAAAGACTTAAATAAAAACATTCATAATATTAAATCCCTCAGTGACAGCAGGTAAACCATACTGAATTTAGATGAATGACTTTAACGTGTTCATTGATTTTATCTCTTAAGCGTCCATATTCCCTCCACCACGATTCTTAAGTTAAGCAAACACCAGGCCACTAACAGTCAACAGATGCTCCAGTGCAACAATAATAATACCTTGTGAGTGATAAGGACAAATATATGCTCTTTAAAACACAGCAGCAACATCAGCTCTGGACTGACTTATGGAATCATGGAAATGAATTCAAATGCATTATTGTTGCATTTTAAATGAATGCCGGAAATTATAAAAAGAAAAATATAAATAAACTAAATGCAACAAAATGGAATATACTTAAATAGAAAAGTATTAACACGGTGGGATGAAACCACACAGGACTTTTAACTAAGCTACCGTAAATGTAGTGTGCCGGAAGGAGTGTGTGAACTCAAAAAGAAGAGAAGTGGGATTCCTCCAGAAAGAAAAGCACCTCACCCAGAACTTGACTAAGAAGAAAGCATTGTGCGGCCCTTTGTCAAAGAGTTCCTTCAGCCCTCCCTTCTTCTCTGGGAACTTGTCGTAGATCTGCCTGATGTCCACTGCCTCCAGATAGGGGTCACTGTAGCTAGGGTTGGACTGGCCAATGTGTACAAACAGGTGTTTGTTGAACTGGGGAGACAGTGGGGGTGGAGACTGGGTTATGATTCTAACCATCCAGTTGGCTAAATCGCGCTCATTACAAGCAATGTTTCCTCCATTCATATTTATATTCAGGATGGTAAACACACTGCTAAACACCTGACACCAAATGTCATCAGAAATGAATTGCATGCAAATGGCACAGAACTCTTATCACTCCATTAGGTAGATAGGCATTCTTTTGAACCCAATTTCAATGTTTAATTTTAAATGAGAAATGTAGTCAAATAAATTGGTATTGCTATTTTGTTTGGGTGCATAACAATACACTCACCATTGGCAACATAAAGTAATGAAATGTACTGTTTCCAGTGTCCACTCCCTCAGTATAGCCAGGTTAGGTGGGAGATGACTCAGCAAACTGAATGTGCTGTATTCATGTCATGTGATGTGATGTGATGTGATGTGATGTATTTATGTGATGTGATGTATTCATGTGATGTGATGTATTCACGTTATGTGATATTATGTATTCACGTGATGTGATGTATTCATGTGATGTGATCTGACGTATTCGTGTGTGGACAATAACAATGGTGACCCGAGCATCTAATTTATGAACCCAGGCGAGTGAGGGATCCAGTGTGGTTCTCTCGCATGTCTACTCACAGTTTCAGGGTCTTGAGGTTGCTCCAGAAAGGCGGAGAACTCCAGCATGCGGAGCTTGGAGCTGGCAATACTCCTACCCTGCCAGGGGGGGGCACCAGGTGCCATGGACAGCCCTGCTGTGCTCTCATAACCTGAGCGGCAGAGTGCATGTGTGCATAGGGATAAACAAACATGGAGGGGGAACATGGCGTTAGACGCTAGCTTTGGTATTATCTTTAGGATGTGGCTAGCGACGCTGTCTCATCACCCCACCTGTTATTGGGGCCGGGCCTGACGCTTGCATGGCGTAACTCTGCTGGGAGAAGGGCTTAATGCTGGGGACACAGCAGGAGAGGCAGGAAGAGATACGTTACACCGACTGTCGACCCCGTGACCCTGTCTCACATACTAATTGGAGCAGCTAGCCTCTCAAGATGCAGCAGTACAGCAGGTGAGTAAACAGGAAGGCATGTTAAATGTCACTGACTTTATGTCAGACAGCTCCAGCTAATGGCAACAACGTTTTGATCAAATCGGAACACTGACTCTAGTTTCAGCGATGCCTATGGCACATGCAGTACTGTATGTACCAAACCTGACCCTGTTTAAAAATACAGCTCAAAGCTGACATGACGGGAAGACGATGAAATGTCAACTTACTCCTCAGGACCCCCAGGCTGTCCTGGAAGTGGCCCGTGCCAGAACTGAGAATAAGGAAAAAGAGAAAAACATATGCATATATTATAACATAATGTCATGTCAGTGTCAGAAGTGTAGTTTTTAGTTCTGTGACACATGATTCAGCAAGGTCAAAAAGCAAAAGGATACACCTCATTCTGTATTTCAAACTGCAACTGCAACATTTCCTGTTAGTGATTGTTGAGCATTATTCATTTCTTGCCACAGTCACCACAGTCAGTCTATGAGAAGGCCATTCCGAAAACTTATAGATACATTTCTTGATTTGTAACCACCATTTCAAAAACCTTCTTGTTTTGGTTTGATATAGAGCAACCAGTTTGTAAGATAATACTGTTCTCAATCTGTGGTTCTCAATTGCGTCTGGTACACGCGTGTACACACAGTTGTGTAACTCTTTGTTCAAGTTTCTCAGTCCCTTCTAATGCACAACATGGATCAAAAATGACCAATATATTGCTATTGTTATTATTTCATGGCTGTGTTTCTTTGAAATTTCTTAAATTCTAAATCAATTTATTTCATAATTTAATATTCCAAGTATTCATTATATTTCTTGTTTTGATTACCACAAATGTATTTATTTGTATTTATTTATTTCATACTTAATGAACAAATAACATTTTTGTATCATTATATTGAGTTTACACACATGGTTAAAAATGATGTGTGACAAAAATAAGAACATGCTATAATAATTATGTTAAAACAATTATTTTAGCAGTGATTTGGACCAAACAGTATTACATTTATTATTTGAAATATGTTTATTTGTCACTGATATCTGATTGCATGTAATACATGTAATACATGTAACTGCAGTGTAGTTAACTATGGTGAATTTGATACAGTATCTGTATATTAGTGTTTGTAGATAGTATCACTGATACTCTATGCATATTGTATTGTGACAAATCATGGTCCAAATCACTCATACAATACTACATGGGTAATGTATGTAAGCTATATAAAAGCCAATGTTTTTGATTACCTCAAATCGTTTGTGGTAATCAAATCAGGGGAATCAGGGGAATCAGGGGCAGGATGGTCTAGTGGTCTGGGTGTTGGGCTCCCAGCTGCAAGGTTGTGGGTTCAAACCCTGGTGTTGACCTACCTGTAAGCATTCTTGAGCAAGATGCCTAACCCCCTAACTGCTGGTTGGTCGCACCTTGCATGGCAGCAATCACTGTGTGTGTGTGTGTGTGTGTGTGGGAATGGGTGAGTGTGAGGCACTTCTGTAAAGCACTTTGAGTGGCTGTAAGGTTAGAAAAGCGCTATATAAATGCAGTCCAACCATTTACCATGATCAAAAACAAGATCTTTAGCCTACATGGAATATTAAATTATTCCATAAATAGATTTTTTTTAAACATAGCAATTAAACAATCAGCCATTACCATATGAAATTAATACAGGTAATAATTTACCCGTGTTGTGCATTAGAGGGGTAGTGATATAATTATGTTATTCAAAAAGATTTGTGATTATCAAAGTTGAACAATACCTGGAATACTGAATGATTAAAATAATGTATTGCAAACAAGAAAATAAAATCCTTAATGACCTCAAGGTGTCCATGATGGAACAACTCAATATCAGCAGAAATTTATATTATTTAAATTTTCGCCAGACATAATATTATTGATATAATTGAATATTTTGACGTACGAACAATGACGTAACTTCAAATGGTCGCTAGAAATCTCGAGCTGTGATTGGCCAAATTTGACATACGACCTCTTCAAATGTACCTTTGAACCCTGGAAAGAAGGCAAGTGTAGTTTTAGATTCAGTGTAGTCTTTCGTATGTCTGTAAGATGCCAATAGAACTACAGCCCCAAATGTATCCCCTCCAAAAACGAGGGGATTTATTCAAAATGGACGATCAGTATAACATTCTTAGAATAATTGTGTTAATGGAATATCGTTTTGAAAAGATTTTGGGTCGATCCCAGGCAAGCTTTCTCAACTAACACATCACAGGTAAGGCAAAGTGTGTTGTTTCTAATTTAACATTTGTAATTTGTGTTGCGATGTTGTTGCCATCCTGCTGCTATTTGGAAGCAGAGGTTGGTCTATGCCTAGACCAACATGAGTGCGCTCTTTCCGATGGTGTATGCTGTTGTCTTGCCTGACATAAAAAAAGATTGCTATGTACGTGCGTGTCAACGTGCACAAGGGATATTTGCACACGCAAATATGCAATATAGGTTTTAATCGGGTTGACTTTGAAAAATAGTATAATTTGGGCACTGCTTGTTAGATTGTATTGTTACCCGAGTCTTGAAGATCCAGACGTGTGTAATAATAGCAACCATACATGTATATTAACAAACAAGCTTCACTTGAAGAGTTGGGGGGGAGCGCCTGCGGGGAGGATCGGAAGGGGTTAAAAGGTAGACTCACGCCACCAGCAGTGGGGTAGGCTTGTCTAGACAGACCCTGGAGAGCCATCTTGTTCTGGAAGGCTGTGGCCGAGATTAACTGGGCTGAGGACATTGTAGCCATACTCTGAAGGGCTTTGTCTTTGGCAGCCTGGTCCTACAGACAGACAGACAGACAGACAGACAGACAGTCAGTCAGACAGGTCTCCTAACACTCCATTTAAGTCAGTGTCCCATTAGTAACACAAGTAAAGGGCCAAAACAGAAAATGTCGGCCTGGAGCCAACTTGCATCACCGATGTGTTTGCCAGCCAGGCTTAGTAAGGCAGAGCTGGTATTGCAGCCAAGGGCCTTTGGGTGAAGAGTTAGGTTTATTGCCTTGGCAAGTAGACTGTGTTGACAACTAGCCTCTGTTAGAGGTCATACTGGAGACAGGGCCAGCAGACATGTTAATACGTTGATATTGACTACTGTTGATTTTAACAAAAGGTTTTGCACACCAGCCTAATAGGTATAGTCTCTATCTCCGGTAAAGCGAGGCCCATTTGTCTTTGACTTTCCAACCTCAGCATTTCCCTCTCCATGGAGACACTATGTGTCCTCACCGGCCAGCTCCAATGCTGTAGAGGCACGACCACAGGTGCATTCTTCCTCTCAGAACTGGCCAACATGAGGACATAGTTGACATATAGCGGGGTCCATGGGGCAGGCCTCTCAGTTACACCAAAGACCACTTTAAAAAGGCCTGTCAGAAGGAACCACCCTGTGGCCACTGCCGAGCCCAGCTAGCTGAGCTCTGGTGGCTGCCATCAAGGGTGACGGACGGACAGAGCTGCGGCCCTGTCTGTGTGTCTTAACGTTGTGGTTGTGTGGATGTGCATGAGGTTCATGTGAGCTTCTTTTTTATTGCAATATGGTCTCATTGATCGTCGGCGAATGGTGACGCCTGTGAGACGTACAGTATGTACGTACTGTGACGAAAATTAATGCTAACAATAACTAATGCTAACAATAACTAATGCTAACAATAGCAATATTACAAAGAAAAAGTGATTTTGCTTAAAATCTAAATCTATAAATTCTGATGAATTTACTGTATAACGTTAGTATTTTTTCGGTCTCACTGAAGATGAGTGGAACTTGGATTAGTCAGTATTTAGACGAATATCAGAATGTTATCAGACAGATGTTTGTTAAAATGGTGACATGTGAAAATAGTTAAAAATATAAAGCTTAAGTAGGTGAATAACTATTTTTGTCAAAATAGTCATATACTGTACTGTACATTTGAGATGAAAATGTAATTTGACAGTATATGAATACTGGAATGTGATCAGATATACAGTACATTTCCATTGGAATACTGATGAAATATATCTGTCTGTACTTAAATGAATATATCATATATTTAAACTCATAATGATGACGTGAAGAGCGAGGGGATTAATATTGAATTTAAATTGCATTAGTAGGGTCCGTCAACATGTAGACAAATACTAAACTTTATTCAGACCCTGCATTCAGTGTCTGATTAAATGCATTTTTAAGAATAGTTGTTTGTTGATTCTAACCATTTCAAATGGAAAATAAAGCTCTCAAGCCCCAGTGTCTCTGTTAAAACACAGACACACGCACACACACTCACACACACAGCCATGTTTGAAGGCTAGAACCAGCCGTAAAAGTGCCTTAAACCACAGACATTTATTTCACAATTATCAATATATTTTATAGTGAGCATAAAATGTAACCACACGGTACAAGGGGGACTAATTAAATTACATGTATTTAATTTAATTAGGATTTCCTTATGGGTAAAGTGGTACCTTACCTAAGTGTTAGTGTTTGGGTTAGATTATGTTAGGGTTATAGGTTTTTAGTCTTTTATCTATAATCTTTATGATGACATAATGTAGTAGAGTGTGAAAGTTTATTTTATCTCCTAATATTTATGTAATATTTTTTACTCATTGGAATCTGATAAAAATAGTAATCGTTGTTATAATATCAGAATTGTTAAATTTGACTATTTATAAAATGTGATTAAAAATGATCTTATTATTAGTTATTATTAGAAGTGGTTTACACAGTACTTGACAGTATATTACAGTATTTTGTTTATTTGAAATAAGTAAAAAGTATCATAAAATCATAATAATCAACATCAAAAAAGAAGGAACATTCTGAGAAATGAAAGTCCTTTCGTCAACATAGTTAACGGTAAGTTGTCATTGAATTTGGATGAGGATGAGGAGCAGATGTTAGTGTAAAGTGCGTAAATGGAAGTATGACTCACGTGGCATACCTTGAGCTTCACTTGAATTTCCCGGGCTTTCCGCCGGGCCAGCACCTGGATATGACTGGATACCTAGAAGACACAGACAGACACACAGGTGTCATGCGAAGCTATGACAATACAGCAGGAATGACTATCAATGTCATAATGTGGTTTGGCTGTAAATCATACATGTACATTATCTATCCTGCAAGAGCAGTCGTTAATGTTGTTGTCTGTTGAAGGATATACCTTGGTGTATTGCAATAAGCAGAATCCCTCTTATAGTGTATTTAGCAAGACAATGAATTCCAACCAGTTCTGCTGGCTTTCCCACACTAAATAAACACTATATAAACCTTAATGATGCATATCACACTGGGAACTCACCTGCTTCCTGGTCCGTGTCTTTCCCGTGCGGAGCTTGATGTATCTCGCTATCAGCTCATTCCGTCCTGCGAGAATACAGATGTCATATTGCATTTAACATTTCAATCAGGAAAAAAACGCAACATTACCCTCATTTAAGAAACGTGAAATGACTGTGGTGTTACTGTAGTGATTCTGTACAATGCAAGCCTGTATGTGTGTAAATGGCCGTGGTTCAACATTTGATGATGGTGTACGCCGGTTCAGCAACAGCTGACTACGCTAACGGCCTACTGTATATCCACGCCTACGTTAATGCACATAAATGCACAAGCACGCACGGAACACATTTGTACAGTCGTGAGGGCGGCTGTCATCATATCAGCAGCCAGTCTGCCAATGCATAAGCATATAAGTGTGTGTGTGTGTGCGTGTGCGTGCGCGCACTATAGGAAGCGTGTGTGTGTATGCCAGCGCTGCTGACAGACAGGTCACATTGGTGGAGCAGGTGTGGCCATGCGATCCCGAGCCATAGGCCAATGGCGGAGAGGGGAGGGTGGTGGTGGAGAAGGTTGAGGGTGGAGGGTGGTAGGGAGGATGGGGGGGCAAGTCCACACGCAGCTGGTGTGAGTGTCAATGTTTATAGAATATGCCTTTACACCTGCAGTAAATCTTAGGCTCGTTCCCCCAGCCTGAATCTCCTCTTACTGGCCAGTGGGTGGGACACACACGCACGCACACACACACGCATGCACAGACACACACAAGAGCATGCACAAGCACAAAAGTGGACAAGCATAGATATGGGACTTACAAGAATTATTATTATTACTGTACATCTTATTAAATCTCTAAACCTGCATTATCTATTCATATATCCTCGGCCTGTATTGCATCATGCACATATGATATAATGAATATATACAGCACATACTACACACCGCTGTAGAAAACAAAGATCCACTATGCACACACCCCAGTAATACACAGAGGTCTTTTTTTTCACACATACACACACACACATGCGCGCGCGCGCGCACACGCACACACACACACAGTGACATCCAGGGGTCATCTTTGCAAAACCTCTTAAACACGACCATCTCTCTCAGCGCCACATCTCCCTGTGAATTAACACACAACCCCCATCACACACACACACACACACACACACAGTGATGCTTGGGTCAGACCTCCCAACACTACAGTACGCTAGCCCACCAATCAAATGCCCCTAAGCAGCAGCAATAGGTGATGCCCCTTTGAGAGCCAGGCAGCCAATCAATTGGTTAGGTTATGTGTCATCTGATGAGGCAAATCGTTAACTTAATTACATATTTATTTCTACATATAATACCAGCAGATTTTTTCGTGTAAGGAGCATCTTAATATTTAGTTATATTAACAACCTTGAATGCAAAAGTGTAAATAAATTAAGGTTTATAGGTTTGAGTGGTTAAAATAGAGACGTGACAAATACCTTTATATGTTTCATAAAGTTGCATATTATCCATTATATTTGTGTAAACATATGTATTGGAAGAGCTAGGGAGGGATATTAGGTGGCTTATGTGGGCAAAGTTTCAGTCCTCAGCTGTCTACACAGTCCAACACACACACACACACACGCGCGCACACACACGCACACACACGCACACACGCGCACACACGCGCACACACGCGCACACGCACACACACGCACACGCTATAGACCTGCCATTGTGCCAGGCTTTTGTAAACATTCTCTCTCTCAGTTGCCATCTACATTAGTGTATACACATATACAGTACACATACACAGGTACACACACACACGCACACGCACACACGCGCACAAACAGAGTAGCTAGTCATGCCATTCATTCTGTCACAATCTTATTTTCATTTTGGGCTGGAGTTCCTCAAGCGTTCTGCATTTATGGAGAGGTTGCTGATTGTTTGAATCCCTAAATGCATATTCCTTTAATCCCCCAAGGATTAAATAAAAAGTTTCCTCGTAATCATAGTTTTGAAAAGACAAACAGACAGCTCAGCCTGTCCTTTCAGTACTTGACCTCGAATGAGCATTAGCTGTACGTAGAGATTCACTCATGTTCCACCAGCGAGTTACAAGTTTGTGTTTTTGGAGTGCTTCGAATGAACATTAGTGTCTCCAATAAGGTATGTTAAAGTACCAGAAAATGACCTTGCTGATGAATCAAATGCAATGTCAGTTAAGTTTTCTTTTGGGGAAAAATATAGCCTTACTTAAAAGATCAAGTTTGAAGGCTAAGGTACACATTTTTGAAAATTAAGAATTTATGAACATGTATTCACTGTGGTGAATATCATAAATCCTTAAGGGTAAACTTATCTTTTTAAAGTTTAAAGATTAAAATTAAGCATAAGGACTGTTATGTCTTTGTATAATTCAGTAAAAAAAAAAAAAGCATCTTTGACTCAGCAAACTACCGTCAATCTGCTACAACATGTCCCAATACGGTCATATACCCATTCAAATGTAGCTCAGTATGTTGTAATGTAAATATTAAACAACTTCATTATTACTGGGCTGTTGAGACCACAGTTATATGTGCTTGTATCAGTTGCCCTGCCCGTCCTAGGGTGGTAGTGGTTGGGGGAGGGGTGCAAGGTCCATCCAAAATACTCCTCCTACACCCATGTGAGTTTAGAGAAGCCTCTCAGTCACACAGCAATGAGGTCATAGTGTCAGGCGGACAGAGTCGTTGCGCCGGCCAAGGAAATTCACCAGGAACATTCCACCGTCTCTCGCTGCCCCACAGTCAGATGGGGTTTATAACATGGCCTGCCGTCAAGGGCTCGTCTCGCGGAAACATGATTCTGGAGATAGTTCTCCGGGGCAAAGAAAGTGACTGACCACGTCACCTGTACAGTCCAGATGCCAAGGAATAGGGTTGCAAAGAGAGACTCGGACTGCTCAAGTCAGAATACCTGCTGCTAAATTGTACGGAATACAAATTACATAATATGTAAAAAAAAAAAAAACACATGTATACCTATATCCACAGCATTTACAGCCTGAGAATAAATCCCTCCACTGTACTATTAGAGGTCAGGCAGAGGTTATGGGGGTTAGGGGACTGGCTGTCACATGAAGGTGGGGCCTGTGGATACTGGCCTGGCCTGACCCAACCTCTCCTTCTGTTTCCATCTCAAGCCTGCAGTTACATTCCTAAACGCTGACTGGTCAACACCAGGGTCTTCCATCTGCTATTGGGATTGACATGTGTTTGTGTCTGTTTGTCTGTCCAGCTGCCATTGTAGCGCTATGTTGTGCATACAACCATAAAAGAACACAGTTGAACAATCAGGACACTGAATTAAACGAATCTCAACTTTAAGGCAACGCGACTGAGGCGACCAATGGAACCAATGGAATCTATGATACCAATGACTGACAGATGATCGGACACATTTTGGCTGGGAAATATACATTGATACAGTATATACTGTAGGCAAACATAATGTAATTTCCATTATTAACTAACTTGTACTGTAGCTACAAAGTGTTGGGCATGAGCAAATTGCATTATACAGTATGGCACGTTGTGAGGTTTTCACTAACTCTTTACTACACTTTACTTGTTTGTGCGTGTGACTGTGTGTCTATGTGCAGTGTATATGTACAGTATGTGTTTGTGTGCATGCTTGTTGTGTGTGTGCTTGTGTGTGTGTGTGTGTGTGTGTAAGATGCCTGTCTATGCTAACAAACATCTGCAAGCCATGCATTCTGTCCCAGCAGCAGATGCATCCCACAATGTCTGCTCCACAGAACAAAGGTCACATTTAGGCTGGAGGAATGTCTTGGTTGGGTGTGACTTCCTCTGCGATACAGTCTGATATAGTCTGCTGCAGTCTGAGACAGTGGCTACACCTTATGCTGGTCACCAGCATAAGGTGTGTTTTGCATGCTGGAACTAGCATGGAATGCTGGTTTGCTGGTACCCCGGCATCCCATGCTGTTTGCTGGTGTATCAGCATCCCCATGCTGGTTGCTGGTGTGCTGGTACACCAGCTAGACCAGCACTACCCCAGCACTAACCAGTATGAACCAGCCTGGACCTGCACTACCCCAGCACTAACCAGTGTGAACCAGCCTGGACCTGCACTACACCAGCACTAACCAGTGTGAACCAGCCTGGACCTGCACTACCCCAGCACTAACCAGTGTGAACCAGCCTGGACCTGCACTACACCAGCACTAAC
>JAODUK010000684.1:0-18193 GCA_027564635.1 Typhlichthys eigenmanni | reverse complement strand
GATACAGTCTACAGTCTACAGTCTGATACAGTCTGATACAGTCTACAGTCTGATACAGTCTACAGTCTACAGTCTGATACAGTCTCAGTCTACAGTCTGATACAGTCTGATACAGTCTGGCAACAGTCAGATACAGTCTGGCTACAGTCTACAGTCAGATACAGTCTGGCTACAGTCTGGCAACTGTCTACAGTCTACAGGCTGATACAGTCTGATACAGTCTGGCAACAGTCTGGCAACAGTCTACAGTCTACAGTCAGATACAGTCTGGCTACAGTCTACAGTCTGATACAGTCTGGCAACAGTCTGGCTACAGTCTACAGTCTACAGTCTGATACAGTCTGATACAGTCTCAGTCTACAGTCTGATACAGTCTGATACAGTCTGGCAACAGTCTGGCAACAGTCAGATACAGTCTGGCTACAGTCTACAGTCTGATACAGTCTGGCAACAGTCTGGCTACAGTCTACAGTCTGCTACAGTCTACAGTCTACAGTCTGATACAGTCTGATACAGTCTACAGTCAGATACAGTCTACAGTCTACAGTCTGATACAGTCTGGCAACAGTCTGGCTACAGTCTACAGTCTACAGTCTGCTACAGTCTACAGTCTACAGTCTGATACAGTCTGATACAGTCTACAGTCAGGTACAGTCTGATACAGTCTACAGTCAGATACAGTCTACAGTCTACAGTCTGATACAGTCTGGCAACAGTCTGGCTACAGTCTACAGTCTACAGTCTGCTACAGTCTACAGTCTACAGTCTGATACAGTCTGATACAGTCTACAGTCTACAGTCAGATACAGTCCGATACAGTCTACAGTCAGATACAGTCTACAGTCTACAGTCTACAGTCTGATACAGTCTGGCAACAGTCTGGCTACAGTCTACAGTCTACAGTCTGGCAACAGTCTACAGTCTACAGTCTGATACAGTCTGATACAGTCAGATACAGTCTGGCAACAGTCAGATACAGTCTGGCTACAGTCTACAGTCTACAGTCTGCTAGAGTATACAATCTGCTACAGGCCGCTAGCCACAGTCTGCTACATCCATGTCCTGGCTACACCCTGCTACCGTCTGCAGACCCTGTCAAGCTGAAGCGCATGCAGCACTGAGTCAAGTTGTGTAGAAAATGATGCAATTCATGTTATTCCCAACAAGTGTGATATGGTGTGAGGTTTTTGTTTTCCTTTCTAGTTTATTTTGTATGTATGTATGTATGTATGTATGTATGTATGTATGTATCATTAGTTAATTCACCTTCTGTACACCCCAGTGTTCCATTAACACGCCTACTGTACTATACTGAATACTCAGTCGTGAATCTGTTTCTTTGTAGTACTAGTATACACCATATCAAGCCCATATTTCTTGATTCACAATAGCCTACTCTCACGTATAACCGTTTGTACGTACATATAGCTGTGTGCTCTGTGAGCCCTGGTGTAGAACAATAAACTCTTACTATTAATGGAAAATATGCCATTTAATGTTGTGATATAAAAGTAAATACCTGGTATTTTGTAAATTTGTTATATTTGAATTTGTGATATTTCTTACACACAACGACAGCATTGAAATTCTTAAACATGTATAAGTAAAATGATGCAAGCTTATTTGCATTAATATGTATGTATTAATAATCATAAGAATTAAAGAGCAGTCATTAGGAAACCTGTGTGTGAAGGCTTGGTTCAGTCTCAATGTGGACATATTTTGTACTTTAACTTTTCCTATTCTAGGTGAGAAAGCACTGCTTTGTGCTAATGAAGGCCATGTATGCTGCCTGGTTAGAAATGAAACGCAATTAATTTCTACCACGTACAAGACAATGAAGCATCATATCCCCCACTCTTCTGCTCCTATGGCTTTATCAGTTTAAAAACACAAATGGTTGAGATTTGATACATTTTCTTTATACGTTATACTGTGTACAGTATAATGTTATAGCACATGCCTGAACTTTTTATTTTTTCGCTGTGCTGAGAAAATTAAGTAAACCAGATTATGAGTGACAATTTGATTTTTTTTATTTTATTAAGGTGTAGAAATGATCAAAGAGAACATCTTTTGTTTCTTTGGTCATACTACAGTTTCTATGTATGAGCAATGTGCTGCACGTGCACACTGCGCACACACGCACGCACGCACACACACACAGGTATACTGTAGAGACGTATAACTCAGCTGCAGCATGTAAACTAACACGCTAGTGGAATATTCATTTTAAGCAGGCATGTAAACAGCTTCGTAGGAATATTGTCATTTTCCTAATAAGGGCAATAATCTCAATATTGTGTGCATGCAAACGTAGCAACAGTCACACGCACAAAAAAGTGAGGTGCATACAAATGAATTCAAATAGCTTACTTCACCAAAGTGTGTGAGCTTCATAAAATGCCATATATTGCATAATGCAATTCGCTCATCGACCGACACTTTGTAGCTAAAAGTTGGTTGCTAATGGAAATCCCAGGCTCTGGTTGCCTACAGTATACATATCACTCTTGTATATTTCCCACCCAAAAATGTGTCCCATCATCTGACAATGTGTCCGATCATCTGTCAGTCATATCCTATAACTGTCTTTACAATTTCAGATTCAAACCAATGTGAATTGTGATGAGCTACATAGACCATGTTTGATAAAGATGCCTAGCTTCCTATGACTATATTAGCTGAGGGGGTCTCCTGGCAACATCCAATCACATGCCAGCTTTAAGGTCAGTTTCTGGGCTATAGAGGTACGACTGGAAGGTAAGAGTCATGACTCCATATTTGTGATTCCTACAGCCTTTCCCAAACATCTTAGGGAGTCTTTTTAGGTGTCCCCCAGTAGTGACTCAGGATAGAGTAGACACTTAGCATGCAATGCTTGCAACAGGAAAACACATTAGAACACACTAGCTGAAAATGCATCATCAAGGATGACCTACGAGAGTTGTATCCCCAATTGTCTGTCTGGAAGGTTGCTGGTTTGATTAGCATGTGTCCCGCAGGAGTTTCTATGAGAGAGACATTGAAACCCCGATGGCTGATTGAAAGCTGCTTCAAGCTGAATGCCTAAAAGCAGAAAGCAGAAAATTCCATCAGCCATTGAGGCACTTTGACAAAAGTTAACAAGGCCGGAGTTGCCTGTGAATGTCTCACTTAACTGTGAAAGTTTGGGCCTGGGTGGTAAGAAGCCATTTCTTTCCATTAGCCTTTACATCAAATTAATAACAGGGTTGAGTTTAGAAATAGAACAAAATATTGAATGGTCCAACGTTCAACTGAACCATTGTACGAAAACAGCTGCAGTATGATCCTGTATAGGTATTTACTGTTATGCATTCTACAAACAAGGGAAACACGTTTCACTTCATCTGTGACACTTTAGACGTCAACCCAACAAACAAGATTATCAAAATTGTGTGAATGCAATGGCTGAAAACATACAGTATACATATCTAAGGGAAAATGTGGCCCAAGATAAAAGAAAAATAGTCAACAGAATAACAAACAAACAAAATGTTTTTCCATGCAAAGGTTAGTGTCTGTGTTTCCTTTATAGCATGAGGTCTGTCGTCATGGCGGCAGCTCTCCCTCGGCTAATGCAAGCTTTCTAGGCTTGTGTAAACCAACGTGGAAAAGTCATTGTCCCTGCTTGCTTAGAGACAAGGCAGAGTGCCGGGCCACAGGAGCAAGACAGATCAATGTTGAATCACCAGCCAGCAGAAGACCATCAAAATATATGTGACACCGTGCGTAATAAGAGTTACCATGGTAGTGAGAGCAAAGTGTCATGGAGAATATTCAGCAAACGCACGGTGAATATGGGGTAAAACATTCCATTTGGATAGGAGAGGCTATGCATGCATTCCATCTGCCAATTAAGTGTCAATATCACATTGTTTTGCAATGAATGGCATTCATTCTGTAAAGGGGAATTCAACACTAAATTCTAAGTATGCTGTGCTTAGCAAACAGAATCACAAGAATTTAAGATTGGGATTGTTATGTCTAATAAACCATATTTCAGTAATGAGAGGAGACAAAATAACAACAAAACTATTCTGTAGTCTTGTTTACTCGTTAACAGTGTGCCTTTAAACATGGCTGATATTTAATTTAACCTGTGTAATCTGATTTAAAACGACATTCGGGTTGAAGTACATACAGACAACACTTAGGATTGGGTTTGCATTGATTGCACTTGTGCTTGCCACTGCTGACCCTGGAAATAGTGATGAAACTGGGCAGGGCACGGACCCGACAACAATTTCACTCAAGCTTCCAGTCTGGGGTGTGCCTCAAGGCCTGCGGGCTAAACCTGGAGATCAGCTGTAGGTCAACAGAAGGCCTGGCAGGCCACGCAGAGGGGAGAGGGCTTCCATGGTGTGCTGGGAGTGTTTGTGACCGAGGTATACGGTGGAGGTCATCAAAGCTTACACTGCTCAATTGCTTTATAGTGGCCCCAGAGCCTCACATTTCAGCCACAGCTCAGTTTAATTGGGGGCATGACAGGCTGGGAGCTCAGATTGTCTAGAGGCTAGTGACCCTACCTGCTCCTTAATATTTAAGTCTCTTTGGATAAAAGCGTCTGCCAAATGAAAGGCTGCGCGACTGCAGGGAAAGAGGTAGGTGAGAGCAGCTCTGTACGGGAAGGAGTAGAGCATAACGCGAGTCACAAAGCACTTTAGGAATTTCACTACAACGCAAAGACGCTGAAGAGAAATCACAGACAAACGGGGAAGGCTTGTACCTTTACAATAACATACGAGCAAGGACAGCCACCTCAAATCCACAGCCCTGTGTGCACGCACACACACACACACACACAAACGACAGGTGCAAGAGCACAAGACATCACTGCCTGCCTACCTTGGTGTTTATTCACCCCCCAAGCCCCCCCCCCAACAGGCCCTCAAAGGGTAAACGTCCATTCTGGTGTCGGGTTGCAGGCGAGCTGCCTTGAATCCCCCCGGGCCTGGTGGGTGGGTTGGGGGGAGAGCGCTGGCATGCCATTCCAGGCGTGCCAGCGCATCACCTGCCCCTGACCCCCTGCTGAGAGGAAGGGGCACCTCAGCCAACCTAGAGCACCCCCCCCCCCCCATGCCATAGAATGTGCCACCTGCGTTGTCCTCTCAGCTACATATCACCCCAGTACGCCCACCCACCATTATTACTGGCTTTATAAGGGTTTAAGTGTCGATCAGAGAGTGGGCGTGACCGCAATAGAAAGGGGAGAGGAGGGTAGGCTAAGCTAACAGCTAAAGACGCCTCCTGGCACAGTGACAAGATGGGGCGATGACAGAGCCCCGTCTGATAAACGCATGCACCCTCCGTACCCGGGAGAAAGGGGGGAGGCCCACCAGTTTTCCACACGACAGATCCACTATCAAGCGGTGGGACACACTGGACCAGCCATCTGTTTCCAGGCATCTATCAGCGTGATGTGGCAGGACCAAGAGTCATATCACAGTCTCCTGTGGTATATATGAGGTCCTCAGAACTCGCTAAGCCTCGTTAAGAATACCCCACATTCAATGAAAAGAGACACGCTATATTGCTACCTCAGCGCACTGAAGCCTTTTCTGTGAGCTACATAGGATCACTGTGTGATAATACATGGGGATAAGTGTTATGGTATGGTATTTTCACTAGTTACCATTGCAATTGGAAGAGAAAAGAAAACTATATCATTGATAACTGAATAATTTAACAGCAAATCCTAGTGCAGTAGAGTTTTGCAAACAAGGAATCCTGTTATGACATTTTTAACAATGTATAACCAAAACTAAGAACTAGGAAAAACTATAAACAATCACAGAATAAATCAAAAAGATCAAAAATAATTATCGTACTGGTAGTTAAACAATGCTGCCATGTATGCTCTACTATTCATCAGCAACTATAACACCAGACATCTATTTGGATCATTTAGCATTTTTCAAAAGCAACTTATAATACTAAAAACAATTAAAAAACAAAAAGCAAAATATAGTTGCACTGTGTTCAAATTAAACTTCTGTAACCTGGTCAACATGTATGGGGTAGTGTTGTCACCTCGCTTATGACTGGAATGTGCCAGAATGATTATTTTGTTTTTCTCACTTTAGCAACAACTGTGTGTGTGTGTGCGCGTGTGTGCGTGTGCGTGCGTGCGTGCGTGTTTGCGTGTGTGTGCACCATGCCATTACATGCTATAGGACCATGTGGAGCTGACAGCTGGACAGGAAATAAGACTGGTGATAAACTTAAATATGAGAGAGTGGTGATAAGAGTTGATGGATGTGGTGTATGAGGTGCGACTGTATGTGTGTGTGTGTATGTCTGTGTGTGTATTTGCTCCCACCCACTTGCACAAATATGAATGCGTGCATGTGGAAGTAAAATAAAGGCACTTTGTTTGACCATATGTAGCTGAGTGCACAGTTACAAATGTATGAGAGACCATGTTTGTACGACCAGCTGTGTATGCGGGGCAAGACAGAATGCTATTGGTTGACAACCACAATGTGGCTCGTTTATAGCTCATGTAAGAGGTTCACACAAACACAAGTTTGTGTTTGTCAATATGCTGCCGTATTTCGGTTAATGTTTATTTCGACTATTTTAACTAAATATGAACAGATTCACTGGATTGCAAATTGAAACAGGAAGTTAGAAATTAGAATTTAGGACAGGAAAAATGGTCAGGGGACTGAGCTGTTCTTGGAATAACAAAAACATTACAATAAATAACATGTCACCACCAGATGTATAGATTAAATTGACAGGATGAGTCATCAGTATTTCCGCTAACAAGTGTCACAATCAGATATACCTCAAAACACATGCTGTTTTTTGTTATATGACTTTTATACAACATAGCTACTACTGTATAATACTACTATAATCTGACACTCCCAGTTTAGGTGACTTTAGCGACACCTACAGGAGCCAGGCAGTATGTGGCCACTTCCAAACAGCGTATGGACAGCCTACAGTAATAGGCCATAGGGTGCATTACAACCGAGGTGGGCGTACCGTACATCTTGCCCTCATCTGACAGGATGATCTTCCTGCGGCCACAGGGGGGGTAGATGGCCAGGGCCTCCTGAAAGCTCTGCTCGATGTCGGGGCTCCACACGCCTTCCGCATCGTTCTCCAGGGGCTTGTCCAGCGGCTCGCCCAACTCCTCGCTCCCGCCCCCGGGGGAGGGGGCCGGCACCCACTCCGCAGACGTGGTGGGGGGACGGGAAGGGGACTCACTGGGTTGGAGGAGGAGCAGGACAGGGGAGCTGAGGGCGTGAATCTTGTTGTCTCACAATGTGGAAGGGAGTGGGGAGGAGGGTTCTACAGAAGACAGAGAAAGTATGTTTCAAAATAATCTGTATGTCTGCCAAAAATCTACTGGGATTCATTTCAGTCAATGTTATTTACCGACTCCCATTCAACACAATTAAAATAAGTTTGAACGCCTACCTTACAACTGGAATATGGAGGAAAGACTTGAAGTTTACGTTGCTGTTTATAAGCAAGTCTTAAGGTCAGAGGTCAGAGTACCGGCATTGAATAGTTATATATTATAATACAACTACTGCAACTAATTTAATAAGTATTCCAAGTCTAAAGTATCCATGTGTATGTCGTGAGACAGGCCACAAGGAGCAGGTGATGGCAGCTCCATGGGTTGGCAGCTAACTGTACATCTGTTAGTCGTGAAGCGTGTGGCAGGCTATACTGACCCCACACTCACTAACCCCTACTTGGAAAAAGCACCTCAGATGAGAAAATGAGATTGAAGTGGCAATGAAAAACAAACATAGTGCCTAGCGTTGATAAGAGACATGTTTCTCATCCTGCTCATGCATTTTGACACATAAGGGCAAGCACATTGCTTATTGGTCTATTATCAAACATAAATACCGTATGCCTTTATTTCCTGCTAGTCTGGATAAGGAGAGAGCTTATATTACTAACTAATGGGATCAACTCAACATTCCAATTGCTCCTGTGAAAAATGTGAATGTCTTCTACAGTATCCACAAATATTGCCTTTAGAAATGTCTATCAGTTAGTCTTCCAGTAGGAGGTCTTAATATGCTCCTTTTACACAGCGGTTTGATTAGTACAGAACATTCCTATACATTTAAATAGGGAGCAGGAATTAAGAAATGCAAAATAATTCTGGGAACAGTAATACCGTGTTCATTGAGGGGGGTGGGGTGGTGATATTCCCATGGCTAGCATCATTTATAGTCTATTACTTGTTCTCTGTTTGCTTTTCCTTCAATATTTATATTATTTATTATATATTATATCTCAATTCTATTTCATTATTTCTTTAAATAAAATGTGGTCCGTTATTAAAGCAAGCATGAGTGTTCGTCAGTATATGAGTATTATGGAAGAGATGGGGTTGTCCAGGTTCAGAGTGAGTCAGTGTAGTGATCTGTCGGAGTAACAATCTCAGAGAACCCCCCCCCCCCACACACACACACACACACACACTTTCCTCTGAGCCCACGGATGTCCCATGCTGCTTCCAGTAAACTGTCAGGCTAACTGAAATAAAGGAAATATCCTATATATATATACTAAATGGGGGATTTTTCTTTTCAGTAACAGCCGACATCCATTCACATCACCTTGCAAGTTTTTTATCAACTTGTATTGAAATCTGCAGAGAGGTGGATTTTCATGCATTTCTACAAGCGCTAAACTAAACTGACCCTACCTAAACACAGCCATAATAACAAATCAGTAGTTACAGAATGACTCCGCTATAAGCTCCATCACAGCAAGCTGTAAACCATTTGTGTGCTGTTCAGTCCCTCTGTCAGTATCCAGGAGGGTTAATTGACCTGAGCCCCTTAAAACAAGCAACCTCTCCCTCTCTCTCTCTCTCTCTCTCTCTCTCTCTCTCTCTCTCTCTCTCTCTCTCTCCCCCCCCCCCCCAGTGTTGCAGAAGCCCCTCCACACCCAACCAAAGACCCTCACCACGCTATACCCCCACATAGGCCCCTTTTCCCTGGACCCGATCAACAGGATAATCCTCCAGCTGCTGCTGTGGTTTGGCAGCCAACAGCTCGCCTAATACACAGCTCTATACACACACACACACACACACACACACACACACACACAGAGGCAGCAGGTAGCTATGCCATGTAGCTTGTGTTGGTGCTCAGCGCCTATAGCAGCATTCGGTAGCAGCGGGATGGTGTTGCTTATACGCTGTGGTGCCGTTAGTGGGAGTGTGTTTTTTTGTTTGTCTATGGTCAGGGAGGGGAAGGGGTCACTCAACTGAATACAATCTTCACTAATGGGGCCCGGAATGTAAAGCTGGTGACTTTCAGGCTTAAACTGAAAGTACGGTAATAGTCTGGGATCAGGCTAACGAATGGAAAGTCAGAGTGAGAGGCGAGGAGAGGAATGGGTTGGTTTGGTATGGTTTTTATAGATGTTTTTGTTGTTGAGAGCACATGTTCTAACAAGGACCCCCACTGGGTTGTCTGGGAAGGGGGGGCGGGGATTGTGCATTACATAAACACACACTTATACCGCAGATGATAAATAAATAGTTGTGAATGTTCAGAATTCACCCACCCATACTTACCGTTGACAACCAGAGACCCATTATAATAGCAGCCCTATAAGTAAGCCAACACACAGTGGCAATCCCACAGCAACACAACAGACACACTGACAGCACACTCCGAAGCACCGCCGGCAGACAACTGTTCGTAAAGAGACTGAGTTGGCCCGGAGGGGTAAACTCTCTGTTGTGCAAGAATCATATCTGAGGCATTATTCCTCTGTCATGCGAGCGGAGGAGGAATAATCGCTATGTGGGATGAGCACAGCAGCAAATAAAAAATATATCACTGCTCTCTCAGTGGACAGCAGACTGCATGCTCATTCAAAGAGCAGAAATAAAAAAAGGTGAATACATTTAAAAAAATTACAATACACACCATGAACTAAATTGTGTTCAGTTAGAACCGTGGTGCGACCATTCAACTGTCTGGGATGTTGGGCCAGAATCACCTGTGAGGGATCACACAAAGCAGCCCTGTCAGGCTATAAGAAAGAGCCTTGACAGGTGTGAACTTGGCCCTCTGTCACTGAGACCCTGCGCCATGACACCTGTTGCCCCTCAGGAATACACACTGCTCTATGTTGTCCCAGGGGAACCGGGCACACACACACAAGCTCAAGCCACACATTAACAAAAACATTCATTCCTGGCTAGCTGGCACCACAGTACTGCAAATTATCCTTTAAAACATTTGTTACAGTGTCAGTCACTCACACACAAACAACAGACGTCAATTGTACATTTAAGTTCATGGTATGATGTTTACATGTGCAACTTACATGATGTTTGTGTTTTGTATAGCCTGCTGTTCATAATAACTGTCTTTTACATTGATTTGTAAATCTAAAATCATGATAGGCTCGGTGCAGGCTATGAATAAGCAATACGATGTCTTTCAAGTCATGTTTGAAATGGCATATTTAAGTGCCAAAACAAGCCATATTATATAAATAATCATAACGGTTACAGATATTTAATAAAAATAAAACAAAACAAAACGAATGTTTGTATGTCCATACGATAGGCTGACAAGCCTGTCATGGACGAAAGCGCAATCGGCTTTGACTAAATAAATGACAATGTCTAGTTCTTTCTAGGCTATCACACACACACATTTACTGTCAGAATAAAGGGCACGATATAAAACTGGTTTGACCAGTTTAATAAAGCCTAGGCTACACTCGCTTTATTATTTGGTTGACAAGTGCAAACTTTACCCGGAGAAAAGCTAATGTTTGACTGAGTGCCTAAGTATCCTTAAAAAAAGTTCCGGCTGAATCGCAGGAAGTGAATCACATTACGGGAATCCACAATTTAGGTATTTACCAAAAATGTCAGATATTTAAAGAATGTAATCTTTGACAGTGAGTGAAAATTATAATAAAACAACATTTGTCAGCTGCGTAAATATTATCATAAACAGTATAGGATTCATATCAAAGTCACTTTAGTAAAGCATTGCTTTACAAGCACGATGCACATTTTCAACATTACAACTTAAGACGCGCTCTTGGAGGAGCTTACCTGTTGAGAAGTAACCAGCCGCTGAACAAAGTCGAGGGACGCAGGAAGAATAATTGGGGAAGAATTTATTGAAGAATATCTGTGTTTTTGCCCCCTTTTCTTGTTTGAACCACAATGATGGCTGGAATTTCAGGAATTAGCTGTGGTATGACATGAAGCCTGTAAGGCAGAGAAGAAGACGGAGGGAGAGAGGGAGGCAGGTCTGACCGGTCAACACGTAATGAGGGAGGGGGTTTAGAGGGGGAGGGCTCCGGCTCCGAAAGGAAAAGAACCACAGCCCATCCAGGGGGGAAAGGAAATCACATCAAGAAAACATTCAGGAGAATATTGTCATTGCCCTACGAAGGAGGGACAAACACATGGGATGACAAGGAACAAACTGCTCGTGTTATGAGCTAATAATAGAACATTCGTAAGCGCCAGAAGTGGAACAAAGGTCTATGCTATGGGTTTATCTTCATATGATTTGTGTTTGGTATGTATATTGAATTTGTACCTATTTGTTAAAATAAAAACGTTGAGCGTTTTGACGGTTAATAAAGTGCCTATTATAATTTATATTTTAATTGTTCTCATTTACATCAATAATGGGAAAGAAATATGGTCAACAAGTGTTCTGGTTAACTTTAACCTTAACCTGTACTGTGCAGTATACTGTAGACATGCGCCACTGATTTAGTTAAAACACCGACTACACATCACTAATACAATATATAAAACTTTTTTTTTTATTCTAAATTGCTAAACATATTTTTTAATTTTATAATAATTACACACATATATAATATAGTTTTGATATGGCCTCCTACAGATGCATTTTCCCACATTAAACCTTACACATAATTTGTATAATGCTATAGAAAGCAATGCTATTCCTGGATAAGTAAGGGTTGAGCATTTAATTATTAACACATAAACGGCTGAGTTTTGAAAATTGACTTTGAACATGAAACTGACAAGAGCATTAAATATTAAGGTAACAGAGGCCTCTAGTGGACAATGTGGATAGACAATCGATCGATCTACCCGTTTATTTCACAGTATTGTACTTCAAATAATAAGAAACTTACTGTTCTAATTCCAGTAATTTTATTCATGCTTCATTGCAGCCCTACTCAACCTTTAAGAAAACCTAGTGGTGTTTCAGAGGGACATTAATATTGACCATATGATATTTGTTCTTCTGCATCTAATCTATAAAAAAGTGAAATACATACTCACATTAAGTTACTCACCATAATTATATCTGTCTTCACTTTGGCAGTCACTGCCTACCTACAGTAAATGCAAATGTGATGCACTTAACATAGTGGTACCCAAACCTAGCCAACCAGCTTGATCTACTGAGCTAGACTCTGTTCAATAAAGCCTTTTACAAACGTCAGATTTCCTTTGAACTTGTTTGTGGAAAAGGAGATTACGTTTGTCTAAATAGCATATAAATTAACCTAAAGCCTCCTGTTGACAAAGAAGTTGTACTATTGTATTTAAAATACACTTTTTAATACTTAGAATGCATTGGGACTGTACACAATTTGGCTACATGAACATGTTTTCAAAATAAGGGTCTGATTAGTGGCTCTCAAGTTTGTAGTAAAATACACAGGGAGAAAGAGGAATAAACAAGATTGTGCTATACATGAATGTACACTATGGACTGTAATCTGTACAAAATCAAGCTCATCCAACACATCACAGCTCCTGAACGGTTAAATATCAACATCTGTTGGTCTCCATGGTGACTTGTGTGTCCATGGATATTTGGTCCAAGCTACACGAACCCTTCACAACACTGATGGTATGTGTCCAGTAGCTTGTTAGCGAGAGTGGGGGCACTAATCCCAAACATTCCACAGAGCCCCCCACGTTAAGCAGTCAGTGTCTTTTAAGGTATGCTCTCAATGTGAATGGGAGCCAGACATATCTCCATCTTCATTCTTTGAAGTTGAGCCTTCCATGTTGAGAGAATGCATACTTAAAGACAATGTAGTGACATGACAATGAGAGAGTCATTTTTTGGAGCGGAATTTCATCTTGTTTCCTGGAAAATAAACAAAAGGACCATGTTAACACATACTGTGTTACATACATGTTTCCATGGCAGATGCAATGCAGAGTGAATCTCACCTAGTCCCTTAAGGAATTTGTTGACTCCTCGTTGCTCACTCCCAGGCAGAGAGTCCAGGTACTCTTGAGCCCTGACCTCAAACAGACCTGGAGACACAAACCCAAGGTACGGTTCAACATTTAGCACTGACTAGCAACCCTGCCAAAGTCCTACCATAGCCAGACAATAAACGTCAAGTCACCTTAGTTCATTATTCAACTGTCATTTTCACATCCAGCGCCCATGTTGTTTAAAGGAACAGTGTATGACCTTGTCTGTATGACCTTGTCTGCCACCGGATCAGTCACTAAGCACCAGCATCGCAGGCAGACCAAAACAAATGCATTGTCAGCCACACTAGCACCAGTTAGCCACGCAACACCATCGTGATCTCGCGAGCTTCAGTTTGACTTTGCTGCGAGAGTCAGTCTTGAGAGCTTCTACTACTTGAGTCCGATAAACAAGTGAACTTACCAATCAGTGTCGTACTAATAGCATTGGGCATGGTTCAGGTATGACGACTTGAAAACAACAATGACAGATGGACGGTTCATCCAATCAACTGTCAAGCATTTCGGACGGCTCCCCAGATGGACCTGTGTCTAACAAATAACAACGCATGTTGTCGTGTCAGGTTAGGCACCAGTAGCCTACCTCTGAGACCCTGCCTCCGTAGCTCCCTCTCCTGGACGAAGCCGGTGAACATCTGGGTCTCCATGAACACCTCCAGGAACCTCCGGAGGGTTTTGGAGGTCACCGCCTTGCGGAAAGCCTCGCGCTGGAAGGAGGAGGGGGGCATGGGGGAGGAAGGGGAGGACATAACCGAGTCATCCTCCCTCTCTGGTACGCCCATGAAGAGGGAGAAGTGGCCCACCATCTCCACAAAGAAACGCACAAAGGCCTCCGACACCACTGTGCTCAAAGAGCAGGAATCTGGAAGAACACATTGGCACAGAATCCACATCAGAAATGTGTCCGTTAGTCACATTTGTTGTCCATATTAACATAATCTCATGGCACTAGAGGGCGCCATTGCACTGATTGATTTTCTTTCTTAGTCAACTGCTTTTTTTCCAGTATGGAAGAAAATAGAATTTGTAGAATCTATTAGGAATAACTTGACAAAATGGCATGACAGGAGGAAGATGTGACTCTGTACACATTAGTGTAGGCTACATTTTTAACTGTAGCTCTTAAAAAGGCAGCCTATAAGAATGTATTGGGTTCATGGACTGGTACATCTCTATCTATCTGTTCTATGTATAGATATTTCTGAAATATAGCTCAAATCTAACATCTTGTATGACAATGAAAGCTCCACACAGGTATTTTGAATTGATAGCAACAATTGACAGTAATACATATGTCCACCTCTCAGTACTGTGTGTTTTCTTGTGCCTGACACATTGTTTTTGATTTGCTCTTACTGTATATACTGTATACTGTTTGCTGACCTCAGCAAAACTGCAGTCCTAGTTAGAAGACACCTAATGAGCCAATAAGACTATAAACGCCTGTGTGGGTTTGCAGGGGCTTTAATATCAGAGACGGGTGCACACCATTGGTCAGATCTCCTTTCTCACAGGCCAGCTCCTTCCTCTTGTCCAGAACATGTTCCAGAGCAGCATGAAGCTTATGAGGAAGGATGGAGTCTTCATCGTCCAGCTAAAATAAAAATGAGAGAATATGAATATGAATGATATGTGTGTTAATGTATTCCAGAAATAGCAGTGTGTGTTGTATTCATTTACAGTTGGACTACAGTACATCAAGTCACTGAGTTTATTATATTGAGTAACTTAATGTAATGTAGCAGTATTCCATAGCGTACTATTAATGTAATGCAATCCAACTGCAAGGAAAGCTTCATATGTATTAAATAACAAAAACACAACTGCATTTCTCCTTTGAACACATTTAAACTCCACCTAGTGGCACAAAAATGTCACGCTACCTGCCGCAGGAAGCGGCTGTTTCCAAGGTCTACCACCAGAACCTGAGGGAAGAACAGAGAGGGAAAAGTGATGTCATTTCCTGTAGTCATTGTTTTTGTGGAGGATCAAGTTCAGAGGCCACTACAGTACATGCAGCAGAACACAACCAAGCACACACACACGCACATCTCACCTCCTCAATGGGCAGCTCCTTAAGACGGGGCAGGGAGCTGGAGAGAAGGCCCACAATGAAAGGGGTGGGGGTGCACACTATATCCAACATGGACGATGGTAGCACAGGAATGTACGTGTGCTGCCATGTGAATGGGTAGAGCAGGGCCACCATAGCATGGCAACACTTGGACAATGTGCTGGAGAGACACAGAGATAGATAGATAGATAGATAGATAGATAGATAGATAGATAGATAGATAGATAGATAGATAGAGAAATATTTCCATAGTTATTATTGGATTTAATAATATTAATGAAGACAGTAGTTATTTCAAAATGGCATACTGCTACTACTATTATTATTATTATTATTATTAATTATTATTAATAATTAATTATTATTAATAATAATAATAATATATAATATATAATTATAATTATTATTATTATTATTAATAATAATAATAATAATAATAAGGGTGAAAAACAAGACTAAACAAAAACTAAACACGTTAGGCTACATCCACTGTAGGTTAAATCATTCATTAAATATTGTTTTACAAAGTACAGTACACTTCTCAATACTATTTCCCTATGCTGTTTTCTATTTATATTAGTGGACAGTAATAATGTGTTTTATGTGGCTTGACCCATCAAGTACTATTTCTACTATTCTATTTTCTACCACAAGATGGCGGCAGCTTGATGATTCTTCACTATACAGTGTAAACATTTCACTTGGATTATTATGTAAGCAGTTGTATGTACAGTATTTGGCCTAAGTTGTGTGATCCTACTGTGAGAAGAATGTGTCATGCGTCATTATGTAACACTTATACTGTAAAACAGTATACAGGATCAGCAACACATGCAGTTCACACTGTTAACTTAATGCCTACTGTGTGTGCCTGGCTTCAATCAATTAGCTGAAAAAGTTATTGTGGACGCCAAGTTTCCACTCAGTAGAAAGTGGGCAGTTGTTGCTTTTTTACTGTTCATTCATGGACACACAGGTAGACACACTATTATATCTCTCTCATGTTCATTTATATGTATAACAAATAATGGAGTTTCATTATCTTGACTACCAGCTGGCTGTGATTTCAAATGAAGTGGATACTGTTTTCACTGAACCCTCAAGCTAAACCACATGCACCTTGTCAGTTAAGGAAGGGTATTACATAAACAGATTTAGTGTACTTTTGGCATTGCAATTGAGATGCTATTTAATAAATGTGAAAATATTTAATTGGTTCTCCTCGTTATTTTGCAAAAAATGCCACAGATAAGTTTCTTAGACATCAGAAATGATCCTCCTGCTTTAAAAAATGCAACCCTTGCTTTGGTATTCTGACTGAGAAGAATTAAAACATTAAAACGTTTTAATACACTATGCGGTGAGGTGACTGCATTGATGTGCATACATGAGACATTTTAAAAGCCTAACCATAACTATTTGGCGTCCATGATACTTTTCCAGAGAGAGATGTGATTGTTTCCTAAGCAACTGTATAACACAGCAAAATTCCTTTCCTTAATACTAGGTTAGTCTGTCTGCCGAACTGGCTTGATGTCTCACTGTCACAGACATGATCATCTTACCTCTTTTTATCTTCATGCACCTGGCCTGACTGCCGGGATCACTACATGATAATAATATTGAGGCTATTGGAACAAATAGCTGATAGCTCTATAAAAAAAATGTTAAAATTAAAAAAATAGAACTGTTTGGAGAGATTGTATCTCCACATTGGCCTGGGAATGCCTTGGGATCCCCCAGTCAGAGCTGGCTAATGTGGCTCGGGAAAGAGAAGTTTGGGGTCTCCTGTTGGAGCTGCTCCCCCTACGGATAAGCGGATGAAGATGGATGGATAAATAAATAAATAGTGAAATGAATACCTGAGCTTCTCTGCAGTAAAAATGACCCTGCGCTCCAACAACAAGGAGCCAAACACTCGTAGCAGAAGACGCAGACTTAGAGAGGAAAACAGACATTCAAAATCCACGTGTGCTAGTCTGGAGTCTGATGGGCGACACAGCTCTATAACCTAGAGGGAGGGTTAGAACAGTGACAGCGAGTGAGAGAGAGAGAGAGAGAGAGAGAGAGAAACTCATACTATCATGGCTATTATTGGACTGAATAATATTAAATAAGACAGTGGTTACAGTATTTAAAAATGGCTTACTACTACTACTGTTAATAATAATAATACATCTAATTTCTATAGATGTATATTTATCTACTTTATAAGTAGTCAAAGACACTACACTTTACAAAAAGACAATAACAAGATAGAGTATTAGATCTTGTAGTGTAAACACACATAAATCCTGGAGATTAGGAACAGACTGTCCTATCCATAAACTTCTAATTCGTGTTGACTTTCTACATTTCTTTGAATTAACATAACCCTGTCAGACTTGCTCTCGTGGACTCATTACTTGTATATGGAGCTGTAAACTCACCTCTGTCCCAGAGCCAGGGAGGAAGTTCTTGACGGTGATGGTTCTCCCAGGAGCAGGGAAGGGAGCTTCCATGATGCCTCTCATGAAGGGCTGCACTAACGCAGGGGAGATGGCCCTCCTCTTCTCCACCTCATCCAGGATCTGGAGGATAGATGGGCATCCATCTGAATACAATACTTCAAGACAAGTACTCTCTCTTAAGTCACTATTGTTTTTACATGTTTATATGATCTGTTTATATGATCACTAGATTAACAGATGGAGTGCCTACTCCAGGTGGGGAATGAGTCCTTAACCCAAGTGAAGGAGTTTAAGTACCTCGGGGTCTTGTTCGCAAGGGACTATGGAGCGAGAGATTGGCCGGAGAATCGGAGCAGCGGGAGCGGTATTGCAATCGCTTTACCGCACCATTGT
>JAODUK010000683.1:0-13501 GCA_027564635.1 Typhlichthys eigenmanni | reverse complement strand
TATATATATATACTGTATATATATATATACTGTATATATATATACAGTATATATATATATACAGTATATATATATACATACTGTATATATATATACAGTATATATATATATACAGTATGTATATATATACTGTATATTTATATATACTGTATATATATATATACAGTATATATATATACTGTATATATATACTGTATATTTATATATACTGTATATATATACAGTATATATATATACTGTGTATATATATATACAGTATATATATATACTGTATATATATATATATTTTTTTTAACTTTAGAGTAGCTTTTATGTTGAACTCTTCTGGAGTCTGTCTTATTGGTACCCTTTATGTAATGAACGTTGATTGGCTTATGCATTAAAGGGTAACAGTGTTTTTAGTATTTGCAGTAATGGCCTTGTTATTGTTGTATTAATATAGCCATACTTTTTCTTTAACACAATATTAATGACGACATGTTTACTATACCTATCCTTACATTTTATGGTTTGTTCTCCTAAATCACCCTAAATTTGTGTGGTTTCAGCCAGCAGTGAAAAACATGTGTATTGAAATTATTGAATGCAGCACAAACACTGCTTATTCACATTAATCTGCAGTCCTTTGAAAGGTTTAGGACAATCCCACCAACACGCAGTCCTGGTTTAATACAGAAAGTTTGTCATTTCTATGAATTGGCAAGAGCTTACAGACATTCTTCATTGACTGAAGTCCCCAAAGGAAAAGACTGTTCCAGCCTGGTGCTGTTGAGTAGGGTTAACCTGCTCCCCTGTCTGTGAATAGATTAACAGAGTCTACACTGAGCTCAGGGGTACCAGGCAGAGAGCTGTTGGACCTCAAAAGTGCCAACATAAAGCTTAGATGAGTTTATATAAAGACTGATTGGACCATTAACTAACCAAATGACCTCTGACCTTTAAGGGATCAAATCAGGGATCAAGGCAAGCACAGCCTTACCACACACTGAACGCTAATTCAGTTAAGAATTAATGTAATTAGGCACTACCGCTTTCAATCCATGGAATATTTAAGATAAAGAAAATAATTTATTTTAAATATGTAGGAGCTCTTCCTGAAAGAGTCCAAAATCCTCACTAGATTTTTAAAAGGAGTTATTGTACAACGAAAAGCAAAGTATTTGACATTTTATATAACATTTTTAAAAAACATTTTTTTTAAAGATAATTTCCACAAATTGGCATATATGTCTGGGTACTCAATGTAGGTTTGTACTAAAATAAACATATTTTATTAAATGGGAAGAGACAATTCAAAACACCAAAGCGTATCAGCTACTTTCTACATATTCAGTGTAGAAACACTGGACCTAAAGGCAGTGTCAGTCATTCTCGAGAACTCTATCTTAAATCAAAACAATATGCTTTGTTGACGCGAGCGGTGTTGGCCACTTTGTTTAGGTTCCTATTTACGGAGCCAGGGCTGTGTAGAGTCTGATCATTTTTTCAACACGCAGAGAGAACGGTAAGATAGCGAAATGTGAGGAGATAATTTGGTAAATTTTACAAAAAGTGTATTAGCTTACAATTAGCTTATAATAGCTGCAATTGTTTTAACAGTAATTATAATAGCAATAACCACAGGTATGCAACATTGTATACATGCAACATTCTTTCTAGCCACAGGCAATAGTATTTGCCTGTAACATGTACAGTATATTTGGCTGCTAAAGGAAGCACCAACATCTGTTATATATGTTTATTTGATAAGGAACATGTAAACAGAGAGATAAACAGCCACAATATAAACATAATTCTAAAAAAGGTGTTTGACTTTGCTGAGTAAATAACTTAATTTTAAATTACATAACTTTCAAAGGTTTTACTTTGATGGCAAGCTCCAAATTAACATCTTATCGGATGAGCCATGACATACCATAAAGCTTCAAATTAACATCTTATCGGATGAGATGTGACATATTCTTAGTCTATGCAGCGAAATAAACAATAGCATTTAAGTGATGCGATATGACTTTTTGCCACTAGATGTCATAAGTAAGCGCACCAGAAATTCAGATCTACAAATAACTATGTGGGCCACACACGCACACACACACATTTTCTATTCAGGATGCAATTACTCCACTATTTCTATCATATAGAAAATAGTTGTTGCTATAATAATGTCTAAAATATATACTGTAGCACATTTGAAGCAGCCTGCTTGAAGCACTGTTGGAGTAAAAAGAAAGAAAGGCTAATCATTGTTTGTCTGTCTCACTGCATCCCCTCTGCCACATATCTGAGTACAGACCCAGTATAGTATTTAGCTTTTTTTAAAGCATGATCCCACATTAGGGGTTACGTTGCGTGGTCATA
The DNA here is from genome assembly GCA_027564635.1 of Typhlichthys eigenmanni. Taxonomy (NCBI): domain Eukaryota; kingdom Metazoa; phylum Chordata; class Actinopteri; order Percopsiformes; family Amblyopsidae; genus Typhlichthys; species Typhlichthys eigenmanni. The sequence goes on along the minus strand of JAODUK010000683.1, from coordinate 11,143 downwards.
GCCTCAGGATGCCTCACGCTCAAATTATCTGATGAACAAAGAGCTGCTTGTCTATGTTTGCAGTTGCTATGAGTTAGCAACTGATTTCATATTTCTAAACCTTGAGCAAAATGATTCAATGAAATCCATTATGAAGAAAAGCATGTCCTTCCTTGTCTATATAGCTTTTATGTAGGCCCAAGTGTTGTGAAAGTGTAATGTTTAGTGTCATGCTTCTATTTGGACTCGATCAACACAAACGTGTGTTTAAAGAACCTGTACATGATTGTTCCCTAAAGATGTGTTGTCACATAAAACAGTAGTTTGCTATAGGGCCTTCAGAATAGGCACTTACTCTTTGATACATGTATCATCACAAATATCACATTGACTTATACATAGTACCTCAACCAGGGCAGTCCAACCTTGAACACGGCACTCTCAAGGTACTACATGGAACCCAGGAGAGGGAGAGCTATCTAATTATCTGCTGTAATTTATGAGGGCCCCAAGGAAAAGTGGATGTTTTGCAACACATTATATTGATTACATCTGAGGCAAAGTGTGTGAATTTTAATCAAGTAGTATAGTAATATACTTCATATTAGGGTGGATGAAATGCAGAGGATTCATTTCACAACTGCAGTGTGAATGAAGAGTAGCTTCACTTGGAGTAATAGCGAATGCAGGCATGATGTATAATTGAGGTTCTAGTTAAACGGATTGATATCAGATTTATTGACTAGATGTTATTACTGTGAGACATAGTCATAGTTCAACTTCAATATGAACAATAACCTTAATGAACTGCAAAAGGAAGTGAGAGAGTGAGTGTGTTCATGATGACTTTCTATTAGGCTGTAAGGAGTGTCTTTGTACATATTAATGGTTTAAAAAGTGTGTAAAGAAACTGGGAGTCAACGACTAATACATGGTGTAATTGTAAATAAATACCAGGAAAACCTGGTTAAAGTGAATCCTGTATACATACCGTGGAAACATTTCTTAATGTGATGCAAGATAACGGTAACATAAGATAAGTTTATTGTCCCCATGGGATAATTATATATCAGTGCCAAAATATAGTCCTAAAATACACTATAAGAAACATAAACGGCTGTACTTGTAAATATGTAAATGAGGACAGGTGTGACATAGCTGCGATTACTGCATTACAATTGATGTCTATACTGTATCTACTTATCATTACTCACTGTACTTAATGCTTCTAATACATATCTAATAGACACCCTAAACACACCATACACAGCATTTATTTATAAGCCGAGTTCTTCCTGGCTAAGGGTGGTATTATGTTTGTAGTATAACAGTTATTAGTTCATGATACATTAGTGTGGACACCCTCTGTGATGTCTCCTTTACAGCCCATTTAACAAGCACCTTCTTTTGTATGCATAATTCATATATTAACATCATATTGACAATATGACCTGGTAATGACATGTATGTATGTACAGTATGTGTGCACACATACATACACACTTTATAGAAAACCAACTATGCATTTCTAATGTCTCCAGCTCATTGACTGTATGTCTCAGAAGCTTCCCTTGATAAATAAGGATAGGAACACATGGCATACTATCAAAGGATTAAAGTGGTAAAGGGCAATGTATAAGGCCCAAGGCAATTGTCACTTAAGTCCACTGCTCTAGAAAGAAAGAAGCGAATTGTTAGTACTCATTCTAATGTCAAGTGATGCACCCTACATCCACTTTTTACATAAAACAACACGTTTGAAACGGCTGATTGTGCTTCACTAAAGATGTGCTATGCATAACTAATGACATTTGTGAGTGTCGATACGCTGCTATGTCTGTCCTCAGAGCATTAGAGAAGATAGCGACAGGCAGCAGTAGTCAAACCTTAAACAGAATTAGCTTTTATCTGGAGTTGCAATTATTTAAGTTTAAAATATGCTGGAGATGCTTGGATATCCAATTTACCAGGTATGTTGAAATGTTGAAGTATCTTATTTATTAGATACACCACTACTCCTTCGCTAAATAGTTATAACAGGGAAAGTGTTATCATGTATACACGTTTGCCAACCTGGCTTGGCTGTGACGGAGACTACAGGTGTGCTTTTCACATTGTGAGGTTGAATTCATCATTTACAGCTCAGTGATATTGGGTTTATCTTATATGATGATATTCATTTCAACTAAATTGCTCAGCTGCAACCGGATTAGTGTCAATGCATCAACCAGCACACAGTACATCTCAAATACATGTCCCCTGTTCTCTCCAACAGGTCCAGACTCATCTGGAGAACCCCACCAAGTACCACATCCAGCAGTCCCAACAGCAGCAGGTGAAGCTGTACTTGGGAAAGCTTGGCTCCCAGGTGATAAGCTTGTCTTGCCCACACCAGGCCTCTGACCACGGGGGCATGCCTCCAGGGCCGGGCAACAGCGCCCCCAACAGCCCCATGGCCTTACTGACGCTTAACTCAAACTGCGAGAAAGAGGTGAGTGTTACGGCCATTGTTCACAGCCATTGCCTTTAATGCATTTAATCGTAATATACAGCGTTGCTGTTGTTTTTAGATGGATGACGTCATAGATGACATTATTAGTTTGGAGTCAAGCTACAGCGATGAAATCCTTGGCCTGATAGACCCAGGCCTTCAGATGGCCAGTACGGTATGGACGTGCTCTGCACTATGATTGTACGTATGACGTGTATTAGTACAAAGCTTCACATGTGTTGTGCTGCATCCTCAGATCGCGGTGTCTGCTAATCTCCTGGACATGTATGGTAACCAGGGCATGCATCCACAGGGGCTGGATGTCAGCAGCTCCTGCCCCGCCAATCTACCTAACATCAAAAGGGAATTCTCCGGTAAGCAACACGACCAAGCTTTGAGCACCCATCCAATAAGAATAATACTTGTCATGCCAGACTCCTGTTGCTATGATAACATGTTAAATGGTAAACATGCACTCTCAAAACATTTGTGAATACTACTCTCCAGGACTTTGTGTAGCCTAGATTATAGCATTTCATAATTAGCTCCATGTGAGGACATTGCATGTGTAGTACTGATTGGCCACATGGTGGTTTACCTGAATAGACAGCTGATCGTACATGATTATACCATACATACATACATACATACAGTGTACAATGTGTCTGTATTCTGTAAAATAATGTCATGAAAATATGTATATACATAGTTGCCCAATCCCCGGGTGTGATGCAAATGCTGGATAACTCTGGATCCTGTGGCAAATATGATTTTGACAACTATCAAAGGCCTGAAGAGTTTCCTGTAGGTATGTGTGGTCCAAGTACAGATGTTAGCTCTGGTTAACACTGGTGATATTTACACATTTTGTCAATGTACATATTGAAAATCACATCTTTCAGAATCTGAAGTAAGGGCCATGGCAAAGGAAAGACAGAAAAAGGATAACCATAATTTAAGTAAGTATGAAATGTAAGTTTTGGGTGAACTGTTTTGTTATTGTTATCTACAGACGGTATTACACGCAAATAATCATAATTTGAATGTTACTAGATACAGAATTGTATATTAATGTTTTCTTTTTTCAGAAATAACTCAAATATACAAACAACAAAAACACAAACATATAGGGTAGATTTGGATATTATTTCTTATTTTTCCTGTCTATTTTATTCTATAGTTGAAAGAAGAAGACGGTTTAACATAAATGATCGCATCAAGGAATTGGGAACTTTAATTCCAAAGTCAACTGAGCCGTAAGTGTAAACAATGTCTTCATTTAAATAGTCTATTGGCTCTGATAAGAACAGCCTTGTTGTAGAGCAATGACAATATATACCCTAAAGCTCTACACTGTAGCAAACATCCGTTTGCATGCTAACTAATAATGTATCCTCGGCATTGGGGGCCAGGGACATGCGTTGGAACAAAGGCACTATCCTCAAGGCGTCCGTGGACTACATCCGCAGGCTACAACGAGAGCAGCAGAGAGCCAAGGAGCTCGAGAACCGGCAGAAGAAGTTGGAGCACGCCAATCGACATTTGATGTTGAGGATACAGGTAAACAAACAAAATGTAGTGAATGTGAATGAACTGAATTTATTTGAATGGTGAACTCTTTAAAACTCAATATAATATAATTAAAACATATGACCATGGTGGAAAAACAAAACATAGGAGCATATACAAAACAGAAGGAAGTCACATTGTACCCATCGCTATCTCTGCCTCTGTTGTAGGAGTTGGAGATGCAGGCACGTGCTCACGGCCTGACTGTCGCACCATCCGCACTCTGCGCCGCTGATCTGGCCGCCCGCTGCGTCAAACAGGAACCTGCGCTGGCGGACTGCCACCAGCGCCTGTACCAGCTCCACCCCGGCACCCTGGAGTTTAGCGACGGCACCCGCTCCGGCTACCCCGATGGCCAGAGAGGCATGGCCGTCAACCCCAGTCACTACACTGTCCACACCAAGGTGGCCTCCAAACTAAACGACGTGCTAATGGAAGACACCTTGTCACCGGTAAGAGGGGGGGACCCCTTATTTTCATGTGTCTCGCCAGATGCCTCAAAGGACAGCAGTCGCAAGAGCAGTATAAGCATGGAGGAGAATGAGCAGGGCTGTTAGCATCTCCAACACGCCTGTCCCTCCATCCTGTGGTTAGTGCTCGTGTCCACAGCTCACTAATTAGGAGCTGCTGGTGAAGCACGGCCCTTCTTTTCCTTCTTTTTTTTTTAAATGTGTTGGTTTGTTGTGTTTACATCCAGTATATTTTACTCTTTTCCAATTGTTTCGTAATATCTGTTGTCTTTTGACACACGGAAACCTTAAATTTAAATTGTCGTTTTGTTTAATCGGCATGACAATGAGTTCAGTTATCTGTTTTTATATTTATAACATATGAATTTATTATAGGAGAGAAGCTGATTGTTTAATTGAATGAATCTAAGGAAGTCAATAATTATCTGCTAATCAAGATATGTGGTGCGATACGTTTTTGCTTGAAATCAATAGCAATAATAGAAGTAGTATGATATTTTAGTTCCTTAGTGCTTTACACTCCCTTGTGTCTTAGGTTGAACTTGAAGGTGCCAATGCCTTATGATACATTGTAGGCCGTATACATTGGAGTTGTATATTCTATGCACATAGTTATTAGACTATGATTCTCCACAATCTTCTAGATCACTGGTCTTCTTAGGCAAATAATGAGCACTTATAGATTTGTAATATTCACATATCCATCTACATGTGATTTTATGCACACATTCTCCTTCCCCATAAGTTCACAGAACCAGATTTGATCACAACAAAAGGTGTGAGAAAATAAGTATTGTAAACTAATGTTTAAGCGTTTTAATATATTTGAATGAATGTCAAATGTGTACTTCAAACTAATCGCAAAAGAATAAACACAATACGTGCTACAGGGGATTTAGCAGCACGTGTCCCATATAAATAAGATATGTTATCATTATGTTTAATCTTGATGTAGGTATACATAATGAAGTACACAAAATAACCACCCAAGTTATTATCTTGCAGTAACTAAACAAATATTGCCAAAGAATGGACAACCAAATAATGCCAAACATGTAATTGATAAAAGTTTAATTTAATTGATTTTAAATGGGGATAAAAACAGACTAGAAAATAATAATCACTGCTAACCCTAAAACACATACTGTATACTTACACAAGTAGACACACACTATATTTAAAATCAATTATTGTTGTGTTTAAAATTATTAGATTATATTAGAATGTTATGTGATTTATGCAGAAATGAAAATTTCGAAATGAAATATATTAGGTCTTTATATTTTTTGGTCTAATTTTTTAGACAAAGAAGGCAGAGCACATTTGCTCAAACAGTTGAAGGAATTCTTCTATTTCAGCAGCAAATGCAGTAAAACTCTTATGAATTCATGTTCAATGAGAGCCTATCATTGAGAGATCTTTTTTTTTTTACCTTGTTCATCCACTTCCTAATATATTTATTGTGTTACACCAGTTATACAGTTGCATGACTGTCCATTTTAGTTATGTGGACATATATGTAATGTTGCTAAGGAATATAAGGAGACTGCTATGGGATTTTATATACAATGTACCATTGTCAAAACACTGGAATGTCTTTTTGTGATGGTTTTCTTGAACTAAGCCTGTTACTACTTGTATTTGGAGTCTCAAATGCATACAAAACATACAGTAGTAAAATTGATTGTGGTTTCTTTGACATCTACTGTACATTTTCAGTTTTGATTTTATTGTTAAATATGCTACTAATAATACTACCTGCCATACAGCAAAACAGCTGTATTAAGAGCCCAGTCACAACACAACCTCAATTTTGTGAATCTATGCAACAATTTGTGCCTGTAGCACCGTTGACAACATAAGTAGGCAATCTATCTAAAATAATGTTTTGAGTGTAGTGTAAATACCCAGCAAACTGATTAAATGTTCATTGATTAAAGTGCCTTATCATTTCTCTCTGACCCCTATTGAAATCGTAGAGCCATATGGGAAAGGTAGCTACAGTTCTAATTAATGACTGTTTTTCCTGGTGCTTCGTGGATTTATTGCAGAGCCTCATGGTCCCTTATGGAAGCAATAGAACAGGGGCCTTTAGCCAATCAAGACAACACTAGGGGCCCTTCAGGCCTGTGTGTGCTTTGACACTGAACTATGAGAAACTTTCTCTCCTTTTCTTGCCTTCGGTTGTTTAGAATGAGTTTACGGGTCTGTTTTTCCAATGCTTACTTAACTTCAATGGTGGCAGTATGTAAAGTAAGAGAAAATGAAGCACCCTTTGAAAGTGATGCAATGCTAAACTGCATGTTGTCCTATAAGTCATTACACTTATAACACACTGTACCTACCTGTATATTACTGAGTGCTCAAATTTGTTACAATTCTCAAAGGTTGCACTTAAAGGTGGAGTAAGCTATGCTGCACAAATATTATTGATATTTGAACTTATCAAAACACCTATCACTTCAGTGATATAGGGTGCTCCATCAGAAGCCCCTACGCCCCGAAATTGTAAATGCATTGCCAAGGCTGGGATGGTGTTGTGCGGTGCAGACCACACCACTTTGTTCTTCAGATTATTTTTCAGCACGCACGTAGAACAGAAAGCTAGTGGACCGTGGGGAGATATTTGCTTACAATTGCTTACCCCCCCTTTAAAGTGATCATGCAGTTTGTTCTTGCTGAACATTGTTACAATGTGCCACACTGTTTATACTGTACCACTAAAGCATTATGTCATTCTTCATCTATTGTTTTCATTCTCAATGTGCCACACTGTTTATACTGTACCACTAAAGCATTATGTCATTCTTCATCTGTTGTTTTCATTCTCAATGTGCCACACTGTTTATACTGTACCACTAAAGCATTATGTCATTCTTCATCTATTGTTTTCATTCTCAATGTGCCACACTGTTTATACTGTACCACTAAAGCATTATGTCATTCTTCATATGTTGTTTTCATTCTATTCAATATTTGTGGTTCAAACATACTGCTCCTGTTGATGTTGTTAGAATTACAATCTGAGAGATTAATGTAGCAATAGGTATGTACCGGTTTCAGATGTCGGTACTCAATGTTGAAATATTGTGGAAAAATAAATGGTTTATTTGAATGTTTATTGTGCTCTCTTCTCTCTGGAAATAAAAAGGCAAACATCAGTTGAAGGGTTGCATCAGTGAAAGGTAAAAGGGTGTGAAAAGTAAGTTTGACGCCATATGGGCTCCCAGAGTTTGGCACAGGCCACAAGGAAGGGCTAGAACCATTTCAATATTTCCAGTATAATAAGGCACAATCAAATATAAAATACCAAAAGGAGATACTGTATGCTAATAGATCATTACATGTTATCTAATTTGACAGACTATTCACATCCAGGCATAAGTAGATTGACATGGTTACTCTCACAATTCAAATGGGAATTTGACTTAATAAATTAGAAACTGTTCACACTTGTCAGAGCAGGTTTCAAGTGTGAGTTGGTAGCGGCATGAGAGGTGTTTTCATTTGTTTTCATAAGAAAACATAAGCTCATCACTACATTTATGGGAAACTTGGTGCAAGGCATCACTCAGTTTATGCAAAATGACAAAACAAAGAAGGAAAATGGAATTGACGAGGTGTGTTTAACTTTCATTTAGTGACTAACAGGAGAGGTCTGGGCGTGGTTTTGTGTGTGAATTAAGTATGTGTCTTATAGATGTTCCTGTTGTGTTTATCCCGGCCCATACCCACCTGCACATCCCAGCCCAGTGGGAGCAAACATCCGCAGAGAGACACTTATTTAACTTCACCTTTGTTGAGTAAGATGTCCTTTATCACTTTGAAAGATGCCCCCCAACTTAAATATATTGTAATAATTATTACCTGAGTGTTTCAAACATTCCTTTAGAGATGTTTGCACCAGTTCCAGAGTGCATTTTTGGTGCCACACAAGCAGGCCCAGTCAACATGCACTAGATGATGCAGACCTTCTCCTCCACTGTTAGCAGCGCCATCTGGTGGGCCACGTACACCATGCATGACATGTCGATGTTGACGGCTTGCTATGTAGTAATGCTGGCAACACCCTTTGTGAAATCAAAGGAATTATGCATTTCTTTAAAAAATATTACATTTTCTTTTAAAATACGATATAATATATATAATAGTTTAAATAGCCTATTCTATTATAATTACAGGGAAATCAACTAAAACTGCATGGGTTTCAGAGTGGAACAGGATTTGTGATTTTAATTTAAAAAAATATACTCCTAGCTATTAGCCTAGCTGACCTAATGTATACAAAAAAAAAAGAAAGAAAAAACAATTTAAACCCTTCCCACATGGAAATGTGCAGGTATTTTATGCAATATTGTGGTGGGGTGAGCAATAACATTACAGTGTGGTTTGAGAACCTCAGCATCAAATATTAAGTCTAAGTTGGCCAGAATGGTTAGAAACAGCTGGCAAGCTGTTAGGATGAGCGCCAAAGCAAATGGATGCCGTTTATGGATCTACTGTACACAGAAGCAACCAGGGAAATCACAGCCGGCATGAACTGCTTATAGTGCACTCTAGACAACACATGCCTCAAACGGGAATATGGATCTTAAAATACAGACCATCCATTGACCTACTGTATTTAAACAAACATCGCAAGGCAAGTGGACTCCAGTTGCCTTTGGAAATCGTGATCTTCTCGTGGTCACATTACATTCTGGGATTATGTTTCTCTGCCTTTCAGACTGGTTTAAGACAATCACACTACTGGTAATACGTGACGAGGCTCATTACGTTAGTTTTCTTCTAACTAGGGCCACATCAATCTGACAACTGTACACATTTGTTTTGCTACATTTTCCTTGTTGAACAAACAACACAATGGTATGGAACGTTTTGTTCATCTAAATCTTCAATTTAAAAAATTTTGCAAAATTGCATTGCAATTTGTAAACAAAGACAGATTACAGTGGATGTGGATGGGCAGGTTTTATGATTGACAGATGTGCAACAACCTACAAGGAAACGTTCTAAATGAAAATATATGGAGATATATAGGGAGATGCATGACACTGTAATAAATTCTGGACCAAATGAGAATGATAAGGAACGTAAATGTAGTATGTCAGTTTTAAAGCAATTAGATGAGGAATGTCTCTATAATAGACATTTTAACAGTTAAAATGTAATTTAATTGTCAACGATTGTTTGAAATGAAATGCCCGATGTTATCATCTACTGTGAATTTGATTAACTCATTTCTTTCATATACGTTGTATACCATCCACCTCTCAGAAGACAATGATAGGGATATGAAAAGGTAAGCTTAACTGACACAGGTGGAACCGATAAGAACTCTGAAACACAAGGGTCCGGAACATAGACAGAAACATAGACAGGAACACACCAGGTACAGACAGACAGAAACATGGACCAGACATCACCAATATGACATGACCCACCTGCTAAAGGATGGCTGCCAGACGTCCTTTATTGAGACTCAGGAGCTCAGGAAGAAGAAGACCCAGGGGCGAGGCTGTGCTGGAGGCCTGTGGTGATGGAAGCCCTCTGAAAGAGACCAGGCAGGAGGCACCGGAAACCCTCCAGAGACCGGTTGAAGGCCAACTGCGACCCGGCTTGGGGACGGTTGACCAGGGAACTGGAACGGGGGGCTGGCTCAGGCTCAAGGACCGAAGCAGGAGCATGGGAGCGGGAGTCATCTTGGACTGCCGGGGCACAGGAGGAGCCATCTCGGACAGCTGGGGCACAGGAGGAGCCATCTCGGACTGCCGGTGTACAGGCACAGGGGGAGCCATCGAGGGCAGCGAGAGCTCCTTTGCAACAGGGGGCTCCTGCACCACAGTCACGGTGGCAGCTGGCTCGGTAGTGACCAAATCCAGAGCCAGAGGTGAGCCTGTATCAGTTACCATGTGTCCATCGTAGCAGAGGAAAGCCACCCTGACTGACAGCTGGAATATTACTGCCAGACAGCTTTTTCCTTTGTTCACCTCTCTCAAATTCATACTGCTGACTTGCCTCCCAACAAGTGGTTATTCCGATGATGTTCAGCCTGTTATCACTACATCTTGACAGCTGGGAATGTTGCTGTCAGATGGAGTTCCCTTGTGCTCAATATGAATGGAGGTTCGCACATCTGTCACATTAATTCTAGATGTGCATCCCCACAGGTGAGGTACCCCTACAATATGTTCACCATAGCAGAGGGAACTAATTCTGATATATTTGAATGTTGCTGTCAGATCATGTATTGTGAAAGGAATTTAACACATACAGTACCTCAAATACAGTGATGACTTGATTCTCTACATGTTCCTCTAATTTTCAGCCTGTTATACCTGTCCATCAAAGCATTGGGAACACATCCAGACAACTTTGAATGTTACTGTCCCAGACAATTGATCTGGTCTATCGTCATTTGGGCTGGGCTGACACCCTGTTGCTGCTGCCCCATTACACTTATTTGAGAGCCAGGTCTCTCTTGTACGTATTATCTGGTTAAATAAATCTGTGAGTATTCACCACCACTCTGCCTGTGTCCAATGAAAACCAAGAATATACAGTATATATATATATATATATATATATATATATATATATATATATATATATATATACACACACATACTCTATT
>JAODUK010000682.1:0-13502 GCA_027564635.1 Typhlichthys eigenmanni | reverse complement strand
GTGAATCAGCAACAGATTCACCCCACCTCCCCCTACTTCCTCCCCCCCCCCCCATCTCTCCCCCTCCCCTCCCGCTGTCTCTCCCCCACCCCCCCTCCCCCCCCATCACTCTCCCCCTCTCTCTCTCTCACACACACGAGAGAGAGAGAGATGGCAGAGATGAGACAAATGCATGCTTGTGTCGCTGAATGTAATGTGAACGTGTGGCACTAGCAGGCTGCACCCATAGAGACCAACCCACCCGCCCCCACACGTACCAGACTCCCGTCAAAGTTAGGGGTGCACCATATTCATCACATGTGATATTGCGATATTGATCGTGCAAATTGCAATATTGATAGTCATTTTGATATTTTTAAACGTTAAGTGAAAACACACAGGTTACGGGAAAATGCATCAAAACATATTCATAACATATCTAAACAACTCACAGTCATATTGGACTGGTACAACAGTGATTCCAAGCTACAGGGGAGGGCATTTTATATGGCCACTAATGTTTCCTCTTCCATCTCTATTCTGTCACTAGCTTCCTCAGCCACACATCTTACTGTTCTGTCTAAATCAAACACAACTAACGCACACAGCCAACGGACACATCTCTCCACTAAATAAACTGAATATTGCACTTCCTGCAACATCTTCGATATGATATTGCGCAACGTGATATTGCGATAACGATACTGAGTCGATATATTGTGCACCCCTAGTCAGAATCCCTGTTGGTTCGTTGCGGCATGTGCGGTAGACACAGTTCCCGTTTCCCATTTGATTATCTGGGCAGCCTGTTGCTAGGTTACAAAAAACAAGCACTTCCACATTGCTCCGCTGTGAACGTCAATATAGCCTAACTATAACTTTAGCTAACTTCAAGAAATGTTAGCTAAAGCGATCGCATCCTCCGTTCATCAGCACCGCGTCACGCGTGCAACGTGCGCTGCTGAACGTGCTCTAAGCATGTCGGACACTGTCAGGAAGGAGGGGTAGTAGATTTTCATTGGCTGTTAGCGCTGTCACTCACAAGCTTGTGGCCTTGAGGAACTTGCTTACTGTTTCTTTATTAGAATTTGCTACAGGCGCTTGAGAGAACACCCAGTAGCACCCGCCCCAGCCCCCAACGTAGTCTTACATCAACCATCAACAGTGCTTAGTTAGCTAGTGACCAAAGTAACCCTTGTGTCTGAGGGAAAAGGGGGGGGGGTGACCGTTTGAAGGGGGATATGGGGGACGCAGGGGCGGATGGATTAGAGGGTGTTGTCAGGCTAAATGTGGCTGCTACGATCCACCGTTGTTTTCCCTCTATAAGTATGCACAGAATCAGCGTCGACCTATTGTGGTGTAAAGCTTAGCCTGGGTCACACACACACACGTACGCACACACGTGTACACGCAAACACACGCGCACACACACGCACACACACACACGCACACGCTCACACACACACACACACAGGCATTCAGTCCCAGCTCTCTCCAACACTGTTGCTTGAATGCTCTAGAGCGCTCAGCAAGTGTAGCGATCAACGTCACGCACGCACACACACACACGCAATACCTGCCTATATGCACTATGCACACTGTTACAAGTACAATTCCTATGAAGTCACCGCACCACATAGTGCTAGCATCTATCTATCTATCTATCTATCTATCTATCTATCTATCTATCTATCTATCTATCTATCTAAGCCTATCTATCTACATATACATATATCCATCTCTATATAAGCCTATATATCTGTCTATCTATCCATGTATATAAGCATATCTATCTATCTATCTATCTACATATATATCCATCTCTATATAAGCATATCTATCTATGGCACATAATACATAGCACCTGTATTTATTTTATTTCTGTCAATTGATATAATGTAATTATCTATCGGATGCATTTGTTAATTATTTATTATTTGAAATGAAATAGTAACTACCTCACATCTGAATACTTCATGTCAACAAGCAGTTGTCAATTGGGGCGCATACAGTACAGTAGAGCTGATTCCATTGCCAAGGTCGCCCTCTGGTGGTCACCAGGGATAACTGCGACTTTAATATAGGTCACCGACAGTCAGGAATCTCTGCTGGGCTTCACTGTGACTACGGTACACAGAGCCTTATCTGTGGCCACACAGACGAGAGGAGATCAGGGGCTGATGAAGGCCACGGCCCATAATGCACTGCACAGTGTGAAAATTGAGAGAGAGATGCCAAATGGGAAAGTCACAATTTTTACTAATGTATACTCCCTGCCGCCACCAGGGGCGCTGTTGTGTGGCCGATTCTGTTGTCTCTCCTCAAAATTGTAACTGCACCCTAAATTGTGTGACTGAACTGGAATGAGGCACTTCAAAAGCTGGTGTTAATTATCGATAAATACAAATAAATACATATTATTTCTACATTATGTGTTGAGAATGGTTCTATATGTGATATCGCTCTTGCTGGCTTTACTTACTGACTTAATGTCAGATTACTTTTAGAGCACACGTGCATTATGTAGTTATTTGAAGTCAATCAGAGCAACAACAAAAAAACACCTCTCCTTCCAATGCCCCATCTACATGATAGGGCATGCATCTAAATGTAATCCAACATTAAGGCAGCACCCTAGGGTGCTCCCTCATAAGCCCCGCCCCCTGAAATCAGACATGCCCGGGAGAGAGTTGCGTGTTGCGGTCTGCTAACGTGACACGGCAGAACCATCTGTGGGAAGTGTGACGATAAAAGTTGCCACATAACTTGAAGTATGCTAATTGACAGACTGAGGCAAAAATCATAATTATGGAACTGTTGCATTTGGCCTTGAGAGACCAGAAGTGAAATGCATTACAATGCTCCATCTTGTTATTATTAAAATATCTTTGGTTTAAACCAGCGGTCTCCAACCTGCGGCTCAGCCCCTCAACAGTTGCCTGTGGCACGATCGTGAGTGCACAGTAGCTGGGTATTAGGCTAGGATTTATTATATTCTGTTTTTAAGTCACTAGAAATTGCCATTTAAATGCTTCATAAAAAAAATATAAATCTTAATTTCACTGTCCCCCTGGTTCAAAATCACTCATACACCCTGGGGCAAAGTTAATTAATCATCATTCAGGTCTATTAGTAATGTTGATTGCTAACTATAATTGATTGATAGTGTAGTGCCTTCCAATAAGTCACTTCTAGACGCCTCATTGGTTTCAATAGTATTCCAACGATGAGGTTATTTCTTATTCCATGAAATGTAGAGATCAGATGTTTCACTTATCTTATTGTTGTCTCTGGACAAACTGTTTAATTAATAAGTTACATAATAAACTTAAATACATTGAAAAACCGTGTGGCTGCTGACGTCTCCAAACATTCACCTTCCATGAGCTCAAAAAGACTCCTGGTCTCTGCCTGAATCTCTAATTAGGACAGGTGAGGTGTTCTGTTTAACCCCTTTAATCCATTAACATCCATCACACACAAGCAGGAATGCCAACAGCGGCCAGCAGATACCACCAAACAAACACAAACCCAACTCATAAATGGCTCCTACAGTGCATGGCACAAATGGCTCTTTTGATAGTAAAGACCCCTGGTTTAAACTAACGCCCCCCCCCCCCCCGCCGCCCAGACCATGGAGGAGTACAGCTCCCTGCTCAGCGACCTGTCCGACAACATCACCAACGAGGACCTGGAGCAGCTCAAGTCTGCCTGCAAGGAGGACATCCCCGAGGACCAGAGCAACACCATCGCCGCCTGCAGGGACTGGTTCACCTACCTGGAGGAGAACCACAAGCTGGCTCACGGTGAGTCATGGCGGGGGGGGGAGTAATTCACCTACGTGGAGGAGAACCACAAACTGTCTCATGGTGAGTCATGGCAGGGAGAGGAGGGGGGAGGGGGGAGACGGAAGAAGAGAGAGAGAGAGAGAGAGAGAGAGGGAAGAATTAATGAATGAATGAAGCTAAATGGAATTCCATTGTAATTGTGTGCATGTGACTGGTTACCCATAGTAACGTGTCCCATAGATCAGAGTGGCATTTTAAGTACCCGTTTCCTGTAAAATAACCAGTTTAATCCGATGTATTGTATATAGCAGAGCTATTCAAGTACAAATTCAGGTAGGCCAGATGTTAACAAGATGTTAACCTGTAGGTGGGGCCGCATATTTTCAGCAATTATTTACATGAGCGTCTACGAGAGCGAGACAACGAGAGCATCCACCAGCAGCTTGGTTAATGTTCAGTGTGTCACGTCTATGGTGAAGGTTGTCTATAGAATTATATAGGATGCCGCGAATTCCACGTCTCACTGGCATTCAGGCTTTTACAGAACAAAATAGCAGCCAGGCCCACACGTGTCCAGTTTGCAATTGCGGTGTTCTACAACTGAAATTAAAATGACATAATGTACGCAATTTGTAATTTGTACAAAGTAAAGACAAAAACAAATAGTTGGGTAGAGTATTGGCACCAAATTCCTGGTATTCCTACCGGTATGGTTTCAAATGTGACTAGTGCCATACCCAACCATTATCCCCAGGAGCGGTGCACTTGGATTACTACATTACATTTACAAACAGGCTATGTCATGATGTCTTGGCTGTAGAGCAGTTCATAACTATGCTTGTCACGGTTCTGGTCAAATCTGCGAGGCTAGGTAGACAGTGGTTCCATTGTACTGCAGAAGAACCTCAGATACTCACTGTACGACACCTTTCTGTTCAGATAACCTGTCGTACATCGAGCACATCTTTGAGATTTCGCGGCGACCAGACCTGCTGAGGAGAGTGATCGAGTATCGCACCACCGTGCTCAAGATCTCCGAGGACGAGGAGATTGAAACCAAGCTCACGCGCATCCCCTCCGCCAAGAAATACAAAGGTAGCGCACGCACACACGCACGCACGCACACGCACGCACGCGCACGCACGCACGCACGCATGCACACACACACACACACACTGATAACCCATTCTAACAGCAAGCGATCCATTTCTTTCCAACAAGTCTTACGGAGACAGGCTAGTGAATGAGCTGGGAATTCCTGATTCATCCTTTACCTGAATATATACCTGCAAGATTTGCTTGTTCAGTCAGGACCACTTTTAGTCAAAGAAGTTATTTTTAAAAATGATTATTTTAATTACCGTATATCTTCTATGTATACCTATTTTTATTTCTTTCACCTAACATTGTTTTACAGAATCCTAAATTGTGTATTTATTCATACTGCACTAAAACCCAGTAACTCTGTTTCCCTCCACCTCTCTCTCTCTCTCTCTCTCTCTCTCTCTCTGTCTGTCTCTCTCCCTCCACCTCTCTCGCTCTCTCTCTGTCTGTCTCTCTCCCTCCACCTCTCTCTCTCTCTCTCTGTCTCTCCCCCTCTCTCCCTCTCTCTCTCTCATCCAGACATCATTCGCCAGCCCTCAGAAGATGAGATCATCAAGTTGGCCCCACCACCTAAAAAGGTGTGAGGTCACCCGCTGACCTTTGCACTTTGACCTCTCCACCCCTGGCACCAACCAATCAGATCAACAACAACTTGCTCCGCCCACGCCCATTAAGCACCCACTCACCTTACCCCAGCCCGGCACCCCAGAACCCTTAACCTGTTGACCCCTCCCCCCGCAAGACATGGTCATACAGTAGCAGCCACCCTGCGGACCCACAACCAAACAGAAGGATGGAGGAAGAGAAGAGCGAGCGAGCGAGCGAGAGAGAGAGAGACTGCCAATTAGGTGTGTGTGTGTGTGTGTGTCGGCGGTGACCGTGCGTGTTTGCTGTACTGTGGGGGAACCGGTCATGTGTGTTGTGTGTTGTATGACACGTGCATGCATGTGCAAGTTCCGGTCGAGGTTCTCAGCTTGCTGAAACGAATACGGCATTTCGGGGAAAATGAAACCTATCAATTGAAGCAGGTCAACGTAACGATTATATCCAAAACTGTACAAATACAATTTATGTGTCCAGAATTGTTCGCCGTCTTCCGCTTTCAAGTTGAGACAACAAAGCGGTGTACATCCATAAGTTAAAATGATCATCTGCTATACATTTATGAATACTATGGATACTTCATAGTCACAGTTATGTTGTTGTACTGACTCGTAGATACAGTTTAAACCAATCAGGGTTGAAGGAGATGGAAATGAAACCTATGAGATTTTATGGAAACGAAACATCGAAGGAAAAGCTGAGAACTCTTTTAAAATAGCAAACCTGTTCAGATTCCTGCTTGTCTGCATTCTTGCACAAGCTTGTAACCACCCAATCATCCCATGTGCATTTGAGATGACTAGACGCGCTTGTTTTCCAAACATGGCTTAACATAGTTCTATCAAGCCACTGTGTTTGAAAATGCTCTGCTTTTAATCCTACTTAAAATGGCAGTTATACATATGCATACTGGAGCAAATTGTACCAATACTTGGTGTCTCTTTCCCTTTACCTTTACTCAGATGATCTCAAAATATGCCAATTTAAGAGCAGAACATATATTAGTATTTTAGAAATAGATATTTAGCATCGTTTTTCACACACACAAAAAAACCAATATTTGCCTTTTGCCTAGTATCGTATCATAACTTTGAAGGAAGAGTTTGGAGAAGGCATTTAGAAGTAGGTTAGGTTAATAAATGTCAGTGCCTGGTTCTTCAAGACATTTAAAAATGACATTCCCAGTGGGACCTTAGTGGACCATTTAGTGAGAGGGTATAACTACAAGATGTCCACCGAGATGGCCATTTCAGAAATGTAAATACAGGCTACACTTAATATATTTAAAACGAACCTGAATTGAAATAGTTTATTGACATATATGTTCCATACTCTGGCTATATGCAGGGAATGTTCACTTAAGAGTTTTTTTTTCTGGTTTTGTTAATAATTAGTCTACTTTTGCCCTTACCTGTCTTTAAATCCAATCTATTGAGAGTTTAGCCGCTAATTAGAGACAGACCTTTTTGACAGCACGGATCGTATACAGACTACATACTTTTACTACATTATATCAGAAAATATAAACCTATATTTAAACAAAAGATACAATCTAATGGTAATTATAGTTATTTACTGTGCAAGTTGCCAGAAATTAACTGCCCAAAATATTGGAGGGGTGTGTGTGTATGTGTGTGTGCGTGCAACTATGTGTAGGGAGTAAAACAATCAAAGATTTACAATGAAAAGGGGACGACAATATCAATATATAGCAAGCCTATATGCCATACACAGATCCGATCGTTAAGTGGCTTTATTTGTTCGCGTCAGACACCCATGCCATCCCTGATGCATTCTGAGCTGCCTCGGCAACCGTATGCCAACATTATATCTAGCAAGACTGTTCAAGTTTACTATACAGTAACTGCAATTCTATACACTGTGTCTTTTATCCCTGCAATCACGCCTTACCGTAGTAGACTTTATATGTATTCCAAAACTGACAATATTCCAGAACTGTGGTTGCCTTGCCTTTGTGATCGTATGTTAAAATGCCTCTGGGATGGTGTTCATTTAAATAAATTAATAAAATAATAGAATATAATAATAATAAATATATAAATAAATAGATTCCTATGGACTTGTGGCGTTAATGTACTAAAATGTGTGTAGGTCCATAAACAGTCATTTTAAAATAAAACAACAATGTTAAAAAAAAAAAAAAAAAATTATTTGGAATTATAGCATTATAGCAAATATTATAAATTATTATAAATTATAGCATATATATTGTCTGTGTATATATATATATATATATACACATACTGTATATATATACATGCACACTGTATGTACATATGCTATAGGCTACGGTCATTGTTTTTGCCCTACATGATATCTCAGCTACATTTCATTCCCTGTCAAAACTCCCAGCCCTGTTCTGCACCCAGTGCCAATGACTCAAGACTTTTACTCGCAATCACAGTTTCTGCGATCCATTTCTTTCCTTCTGTTTATGTTTCTCTTCTTTTGTACTGCTATAGTCTTAGAGTGTTTGGTATACTATGCATTTACGTTCGCGTTGAACCTCTGTCAATGCCGCGTTTTAGTCACCACTGAAGCTCGTCAGTTGAGTTTTGAGCTGTGGGCGGACGGGGGCTTTTGTTAACTGGCTGGTTCTCTGAAGGCCGGCGGCCCTTGGTGGGCCACGACGGTCGCATCAAAGAATGCACTTGTAATAACGTTCGAAATGTTATAGACAAATTGACAGAGGAGCTAAAAACATCTGCTTATGTTCAAAACATGTTTATGGATTGACGCTAGACAAATAGAAGTGTGCTCTTAAAGCTAGGCGTCGAGACAGTAGACGAGGTCCTGGGACTAAGAAAAAAATCGGAGTCTTATGCCGTCATTGTATGATATGGAAAATAAATGTTTGCCTTGTGATGTTCATTGTTTATAGAAAAATTCAAAACAACATCCACAGCTAATTCCATAATCTCAGTTTTTACTAAATCATTAAAAATAAAAATGTATATTATTATTATTATTATTATTATTATTATTATTATTATAAAGTTAATTTTAATAGTCTAATCCGACAAATGTCAGTGTAATTATAATAATAAATATCATAATATTACTTGCTTATGGCAGCAATCTTTCTGTAGGGATGGTCTTTCTGCACTCACATATTCCACTATTCTTCCGAATATGACAACGTGTCATTTACAAATAATAGTGGAATATGTGCATGTAAAATCAATCTCCCATCTCCATCTTCTCCAGCAGGAAGCTAATTAATTACACTGGTCAACACATTTTTACAAAAGTCATGTAACTGAAATAACATTTGTCATTTCTTATCAATGTTTTATGTGTTCAACACGAATATGACAAAATTGGCTCTTGTTTTGTTATAATCTGCAAAAAATGTATGTAATTAGCATTACTGTTCTGTGTTCTGTGGATAAAATAATAACGGTTTTACGTAACAGTATCTTAAACTGTCTCGCACAAAGTCTGAAATATTTTTAATGCTCAACCTTTCTTACTGGGCTTTATATAGTACACTGCTGACGTCATCTTACTTCAGCAGCAGCCTGGCAGTAGTATTGCATTGCATCAGAAAATTATGCAATCGTCTCTGGATGATGTGTGCATGATGGTATTATGCGATGCAATATTACATCATCCTAGGCTTATTTAGGATGTTGTTGCAGTCCTATTGGATACATTTACACTGTGAAACATAGAAAATGAACTATATGAAATATCTTCAAAACGAGAGCCAATAAAAAATGTTCATGGTTATATTTGTGTTCAGCACACCAAGATACTGCAGATTAGGGCCTTATTAAGTCAGTACCGATTTCAGTGTTGACCAGTGTTATTGACACTTGGCATCCTAACCGTGAACCTTAGCTCTTGCTAAGCCAGAACGTTTAAAGAGAAGCGGTGTCCCATCTCTCCATCTCTGTGCATCTGAGGCAAAGCGTGTGACCACTAATATCACTGTCACATAGTTTAACTGAAAATCTTTCACTGAGCAAAGTGAGGCAGGTTTATTTACCGCTATGACCTGTGGGAAATGGTCTGGCATACAATGACAACATGTTCTTTATTGGCCATAAGTGTTCATATTCCAAATCTTAGCATGTTTTTAGATTATTGCAAGGGAACATTTAATATTATTTTACCTCTTTATTATTTATGTGTGTATCTGTTTTGAATATCAAGTTATGAATATAGATGTTCGTGATAAGGTGACTTATTTTCTCTGTCTGAATTTCAGTAGGCACATTTGTAAAGAGCATTGTAAACGTCTAATAAAAAAAATTAATAAAAAAAGGCAGAAATGTGATATTCGTCATCAAGCTAATAAATCTCGCTTCAGACAATGCATTTGCATTTGCTCCCAATTTGTATGTTGGTATTGTTTCCACATCTTTGTGTGTTGTGAGGTTAAACATACAGTAGGCTTTTATGTTTGGGTGAAATATTACATTCCATTCTGCATTCCTCAGCAACTGTAGCATAGAGCTTATTCATTATTATTTAGGCTTCTGTGACATCTCCAATTACCGTTGTCTGACGTCTCCAATTACAAGTCACCAACTTGTACATTAAACAACCACATTGCTATTCTGTTGTTTAATGCGTGGTAACACAGGGTATGGACGCATAGTATTTTCCCAGGTCCACTGACACAATATATCAACACATCAGCACTGATACACCAAGCTGGCCGTATAACTTGGTAAATGCTGGCATTTTAATATAAACAAGACCTATCTTACAGTATATCCATACAACAACAACATGCACAGCTTACAGCTACATTATAACATATCAGTGCTCTCCTCCTAGGATATGTGGTTTATATCCTGTAACTTTTATTTCATTTTCCACATGGCCTGTGAATATATATATATATACCAATGTTTGTGTCTGTGTTGTTTTTTTTTTTGTTTTTTTTATTGCTCTCATGCCTATACATTGTAGATTTTACAGGATATGTTAATTAATGGGACAGATTTAATGGGGAAGTTATTGTGTTTATCTAAAGGGTACATAATGCATCACTGCAGGTATGTTATCTGCATTCATGTTTTACATTCCATTGTTACAGCTTCTATATATATATATTTCCCTCTGTGTCTAATGACGTGTTTTTTCTGAGGCAGCTGCAATTGCCAAAATATAAAATATACATCTCATGAGTATGAAATGTGGAGGTTCTTATTGTGATGTTGTCTGCAGACACTGTTGGAAGTCTTCTATTTATTTTATTCTTTTTTTTTTCTCCCTCTAAAATATCTCCCCATAATACGTAGATGTAAAATTGTTCAATGGGTGTAGAAAAGGCTGCAGGAGAAAATAGTTTTACTTCCCTGTCAATGCTGGCCGTATAAATGAAGGTAGCAAGATTGGTTTTGATAGTGGGAATACTTGAAATATGGTAAAAAGCCCATTACCAGGGGTAATCAGCAGGAATGCAGTAATCTCACTAGTGTTTATTACTGAGGCATGTTTGAGTGACGCGTCATAATCAAAATAATGGTGTCCGACTGACATTGTATCAACGGACATACTGTCACACAGAATGCTGTTTTATTAAGAAATGTTATCGAAGGGGAGGAGACGTGGATTATGAATGTCTCAAGTATTGAGACCTTTTTGCAGTGCTACAACTGTTTTGATCGCCTCCTGTAGCTCTACCACCATTTAGAAACACCACGCTTTGACTTCAACGTCATCTCGCTGCCCCTAATCTTAGCAAAAACAATGGGTATGAGAGCAGTAGTCTGGCGGAGTCCTGCTAGAACTTTTCGGCGATTTTTGCAGACCAGAACGACCAAGCGTTCCATGCAAGGTAGTGACACGCCCACTTACAGCAAGAGACTGGAAGTGTTCCATTTTCGCTTACATGGCAACCTCTTTTGTTGTTGAAGTTTACATTTTTATGCACAAAAAAACAAACCATGGATGAATAGAGTGCCACCCTCTTATTAGTTGCAAGACTGCATACAGGATGAGTTGACGTTACAGTACATTTCACATTAAAGGTAAAGTCAGTCATTCTGTAGAAAGCTTGTTGATATTTTAACTCGATCAAAACAGAAGCACCTCACCCTTCAGTGGTAGGTTGCTTTGACAAAAAATGTGTATTAGCCTACAATGGCTTACTATAGCTTTAAGTGAACTAAGCAAGTGTGCATTTTAGATGGTTCTGGCAAGGTTCTCTCATTTGTTTTCTTCATATTGTTTGCAATTGTATGGTGCATTTGTGTTTTGTGTTTTTAAGTTTTTGACTGATCCCGTTCGATGGAGTTGTGTGGCTTTGTGTAAAAGGTTGTGTACGGTAAAAACGTTCCAGTGATTTAGTTTATATTCGCTCTAGTCTGTACATGTGTAATGATTGGGCTCAACATGTAAAGGTAAGACACGTACATTTAGTCTCCGTATCGGTTTCCTACATCTGTTGATCAAGTACAAATGTATAGGACATCTTAAATGTCCATTATAAATATGTGAGTCATTCTGAATAAAAGAGAGACCCTATGATGAGAAGTGGGGGGTCTTCGGCAAAAGTGTGTGAATACATTAATTTGTCTTATGTTCATTACATACGTAACAAAACCAATATGATGCCATGGGCTCAATATGCTGTTAGGAACTGTTGCTAAGGTAGTGGTTTTACAGAAATTCAAATTACAACAAGATATGGTATATGTGTATTGGTAAATACCTACAGATGTGGCTTGTCATGATTTAAAATGAGACTGAGTTGAAATGATGCAGTTTTTGTCATTGTGCTAAAATTAATATAAATATTAAAATATATTTGCTAACCTAATGTGTTGTCTGGAGCAGTGGTTTTCTAACATGTGGGGGAGCCTGTGGATGACTTGTTATTGTATTATTATTACTATTGTGTGGTTGATTAAATCATGTTTTAATATGTTATGTTTCCGTACGACTGCCACCTTGGCCAGGTCTCTTGTAAAAGAGATTTCTGATCTCAATGAGACTTCCTGGAAAAATAAAGGTAAAATAAATCGAATAAATTATATACAATCAAATACGTATAACATGGATGGAGGTTAAAAAACTGAAAATAAAATTCAAGTCAATTCTTGTAAACCAGTATGAATAGCCATGCAAGAAGAGAAACAAGAAATATGCGGTGAAACTTGATACACAGCATTATTTAACATGCATTTTGCATGGCTGTAGTGTTTATACAGTGTTACAGAAAGGCGTGGCTGATGTGAGTTATATCTATCACAGGTGTGTTGGCACTGCTATTGGCCGGTACATCTCTAAGGTGGAGCATGCCACAATATAAACAATCAACCCATCTTACTGCATCGAAGTCCACAGAGCGTTCCGAGAGGTATGTATATCAGATGAATTGTTATAGTTTTGCCTGTGTTACATTATTAGGTCTAATATGCTAATGGGATATTAGCATAGCTATGTTGGATAATTTCATCTCATCCTATATATGGTGGCCTGTCACCCTTGATTTACAGTAGTTTAATAAATAGAGAGATTGTCATCATTATGTCATCAACTGAACTGAACTGGTCCACTAGAGCATATAGTCATATTAACAGGAGTAGGAAGTTCAATTTCTAAAGACAAAGGGATACAAAAGGGGGACAACAAGTGGATTACTGCAAATTCAAGTCAATTTTGCTTACACTGTTGAATTAAAGTCATAATTGTTATTGCATGTTATGAAACTGCATATTGGATCAGAGACTATTCTGCTTACATTTGCTTGTAAATCATAATTCATACTTTTGTTTATGGTTAAATGCATATTGCATGTGTTTTTGATTTTATGTTGAATTCCTGATCACCATGGCATTTCTTAAATAGTTCAACTCATTTTAATTACCTTTACTTAGATCTAACTCTTATTTTTAATGTGTCTATAAAGGATTCAAAACATAAGAACTTGGTCTAAAATGGAGAGACTGTCTACTGCTCGTGGGGATCTGATTGATGTTGGAAATGAATTCTGGGATCATGTTCCACTTCTGGATGTTCTTTCAACAAATAAGTTTGAAAGACATA
>JAODUK010000681.1:5000-13502 GCA_027564635.1 Typhlichthys eigenmanni | reverse complement strand
GAGGAGAAAGGGGGGGGAGAGGGGGGATACAGGGAGGAGAAAGCGGGGGGAGAGAGGGGGGGAGAGGGGGATGTAGGTAGGAGAAAGGGGGGGAGAGGGGGATACAGGGAGGAGAAAGGGGGGGAGAGGGGGATGTAGGTAGGAGAAAGGGGGGTGAGAGAATGTGGGATAGAGACAAACCACACATTTTAAAACCAGCAAGTGAGTTTTATTTTGAAATGCCCAGATGGGAAGCCTGTCTCTCTATCTGTCTGTCCTACCTTCTGGTTGGCTGTCGAGCAGGAATTGGCGGAGGAGGTGTCGAGGGGAAGGGGCCAGAAATGGGGCAAAGGCAGAGGAGGAGAAAAGAGGAGCAGGGAGGTTGAAGGAGTGAGGAAGAGGAGGAGAGGGTGGACTCTCACTGTCAGAGAGGAAGGAGACTCTCTTTGTTCTTCTGTCAACCACAAACAGAGCCTGAGCGAGAGAGAG
Source organism: Typhlichthys eigenmanni (assembly GCA_027564635.1). Taxonomy (NCBI): domain Eukaryota; kingdom Metazoa; phylum Chordata; class Actinopteri; order Percopsiformes; family Amblyopsidae; genus Typhlichthys; species Typhlichthys eigenmanni. The sequence continues at coordinate 13,034 of JAODUK010000681.1, read as the reverse complement.
AGAGAGAGAGAGAGAGAGAGAGAGAGAGAGAGAGAGAGAGAGAGCTAGTGTGTGGTAAAATTGTGCAAAATACATATGTATGTGTGTGGGCGGCATTATGTACCCCTGATGACCTCAGAGCAACTTAACAGTGCAACATAACCTCGGGCGCTGCACAGTGGCTGCCCACTGCTCCCTTGAGGGATGGGTTAAATGCAGAGGATGAATTTAGGAACATGTACTGTATGTGTACACATCACATCACAACACAACACATCATTAGCAACATTACATAATTTACACTATTGTTTCATCTCCACCAAACCCACCTCAACACCCCCCCCCCATCTCCAGCACCAACTGCTTGCAGGACATTCAGAACTAGAGAATGCTAAACGCTCTCAAGCTCAACAACAGCAAGACAGCAGTCCTGCTCATTGGCTCCAAATCCACTCTTTCCACACAAGACAACCCGAGCCTAAACATTGCTGGTCTTCCCATCCCAACAACTGCCAAAAGTCTTGGTGTGACATTTGATAACTCCCTTCCATTTGAATCACACATCAAAATCACCAGGCATCCTTCTTCCACCTCCAAAATCTACTTCGTCCTTCACTTTGCTACTCAAATACTGAAACCCTCATTCAGGCCTTTGTCACTTCATGTCTGGATAAGATTTAGATTTAGATTTAGAAACTGTTATTGATCCCAAAAAAGGCAATTAATTTGCAGTTTACTCCATCCATCCACACATATGCAACATCTTGTGACATATGCATTAAACACAGGTCAAAAACAAGGTCGGTATCGGACAAGATAAAAGTATTGTAAATAAATAAATAAATAAATAAATACAATTACTACATGATTTCGGAAGAGTGAAGAAAAAAAAAGAGAAAAAAATCACTTTTGAATCATTTAAAATGATTTAAAATGATTACTGTCTGAGTTTAAGAATGTAATAACCGATTGGATAAAGGATTTAGAATAACGATTAGTTCTCCTCAGGCAAGATAACGACGACCTGAAGGCATCAACACAAATACTGGAGACAGAACATGATTAGGTTGGCCTAAAATAGTTTATGCCTTCTTTTTTTATCTTATTCTCCCAAAGCGAACACAAGTCCCTCAATTTGATTCCCATTATCTTAGAACAAACAATGATAATGTTGTGTTCTTGTCCTTAATGGATAAACCACTGTACCAACAGATGCAAGAAAATGTTAAAATGCTTTCAATAAATGAGCAATAGACGTTATTTAAGATCTTTACAATAACATTAAAAGAGTTCAACTTCCTCAATAAATGTATTCTCTGTTGTCCTCTTTTGACAATAGACTCCGTGTTAATATTACTTAAGTAAACTTAAGTTTACTGTCAAACACAGTACCAAGGTATTTGTAGGACTCCACAATCTGGACCTCTTCACCATGTATAACGCTAGTTACATGGTCGCGTTTGGCCCTGAAATCAAAAACCGTTTCCTTAGTTTTTAAAACATGGAGGTCAAGACAATTAACGTCACACCATTTCACAAACCTGTTAAAGCTGGACCATGACCAGAGTCTGTTCCTTGAAGAAGGGATAGTAGAATGGCATTATCATAACATTTGACAGTAAAGTCCTGCAACTATCAGTGTACATGATAAATAAAATGGGTGACAACTGCAACCCTGAGGAGATCCTGTGTTCCATCGCATCTAACATTTGTCCAATCACAAAAACCTACTGGTGTGTGCCTCCCAGTGAGAAAGTTTCAAATGAGCATAAGGAGCTGGTCTGGGAGATTAAAGTAAGAGGCAAGTCTCTCAATCAGAATGTGAGGCTGCATTTTGTTAAATGCCAAAGAAACATCAGCAAATAAAAGTCTTGTATATGAGATCCAGGCTTTTCCAGGTGCTTGTAAACAGTGTCCAATATAAAAAGTACACGTGTTTCATTACATCTATACAAACAGGGACATCTTATGCGTGAATAGTATGTGTTGTGTAAGATATGAGACATGTATGAAGCGTTATGGTTGTTTCAGTGTGTGTGTGTGTGTGTGTGTGTGCGCCTGTGTGTCTGTGTGTGTGTGCCTGTGTGTGTGCCTGTGTGTGTGTGTGTGCCTGTGTGTGTGTGTGTGTGTGCACGGGTGTGCGTACCTTCCGGTTCCTACAGGCACTACTGAACAATACTCTCTGACTGTCTGCAGACCAGCAGTAACCTGGCAACGCCTCATACACGCCTGCAAACTCCCCTGAGAGATAGAGGGAGGGAGAGAGGGAGAGAGAGAGGGAGAGAGGGAGAGAGGGAGAGAGAGAGGGAGAGAGGGAGAGAGAGAGAAAGAGAGAGAGAGAGAGAGAGAGAGAGAGAGAGAGACTAAGGCAGCACCCTTCTAAACAACAATCTGTGTATTTTCACACAGCAGAGCTACAGTGATGTCTAGCTTTAGAATGCTAACTTTATCATAACCGGGACTCTTGATAAGACAAGCTTGCACTAAAACCTCTGCTCACGTGTCTGTCTCTCGCCCTCTGTCTGTCTTAATCCCCCTCTCCCTCTCTCACACACACTATCAGTAAGTGAGACAACAATGTGGAGCCAGGCAGGTGTCTCTTACACCTGCCTGGCTCCACATTGTTTCATCAGAAGCAACACTGGAACCATGTGAAAGGTCAGATGTGGCAGACCTTGGAAATCACTGTAACTCAGAATAGTTACGTCTACTAGCTCATCACTAGTTTACTAAATGCAGCGTACATCTAATAGGCCTATATAACATAGAAAGAAAAAGAAAATTTGGCAACGTTCAATTCCATTAAAACTGGTGAAATAATTTGAAAGTTCGAATGAACCACAGCGTCACATGTGAGAAGAAAATAGTTTTCCTTTTAAAGAACATGACATTACCCATGGAAAAGGCTCTCATAATCCAAAAGAATTAGCGAATAGCTGTAGAAGCTGCTGAGCCTTGCAGTGGTCCTGTAACAATCCTGAATGCTTTATATAGAAGCCATCTTGTTTGGTTCTATTTAGAGAGCAGATAAGGATGATCCCCATCAGGCCTGACAGGGAACACCAACAGACACACTCAAAGAAGCAGAAGTGGATACAAGTACAACATGTTGACCTAGCTAGAAAATGACTAACTTGCATGATGACTCAAGCAAGTGAGAATTTCTACTTCTTCTGCCTGCATTCGGTGCGTTTGTTTACAACAGAAAGATAGCGGTGACAGCGGTACAGCACAGCGAAATCTGCAGGAGAATTTCCAGTTACCCTACAAGCCCAATCTTTCACTCTCCTGGCCGAGAACACTTCATCACCATGATGCAAGCTGTTTTTATATAAATAAAGTTTGTCAGAGAGAAGTGCAAGGAAAAGCAATTTTACAAATGTGTAACCATAACAGCCCACAGCCAGAAGACGATTTTATACCAGGGGGATTTGTACATGGTTTTTATATTGGATTCATCTATAACTGATTATTGTTTGCATGAATGAATCTTATAACATACTGCACTGTATCAATCTATTCCAGTAGCTATCAATCACCCACCCACAAAGTGTTTATCCATCTACATCCAACTCCAACTTTAAATCAGATATTAACATATCCTTCATCTATCATCCATCTCTTCCTCAATCTTTCATTCATCCTTCATGAATTCATCCATTTGTATATATCATCCATCCTTCATGAATTCATCAATTTGTATATATCATCTACAAGTCATCCTTCATTAATAGATACATCAATCTATCCTTCAATATCCATCCATCCATCTATCCACCGATCCTTCATTAATCCATCAATCATTCCTTCATTAATCCATCCATCCATCTTTCATTAATCCATCCATCCATCCTTCATTAATCCATCCATCCTTCATTAATCCATCCAATCATCCTTAATTATTCCATCCATCCTTCATTAATCCACCCATCTATCCACCCATCCATCTTTCATTAATCCATCCATCCATCCATCCTTCATTAATCAATCCATTCATCCTCAATTAATCCATCATTCCTTTATTAATCCAACCATCCATCCATCCATCTTTCATTAATCCATCCATTCATCCTTATTTATTCCATCCATCCTTCATTAATCCACCCATCTATCCATCCATCCATCTTTCATTAATCCATCCATTCATCCTTAATTAATCCATCCATCCTTCATTAATCCATCCATCCATCCATTCATCCTTCATTAATCCATCCATCATTCCTTCATTAATCCATCCATCCTTCATTAATCCACCCATTCATCCTTCATTTATCCATCCATCCATCCTTCATTAATCCATCCATCCTTCCTTCATTAATCCATCCATCTATCCTTCATTAATCCATCCATCCCCATGTCCCCCCCAATGTCACCTACCAGCTGGAACTCAGAGCGGCGTGCATAGGCCTGCTGTATGCCGGCATCGGCCCAGAGTGCGCTTAGCGCCGTCACATACAGCTGGAACTCCCCGGGCTCCACCCCCGGGGTGCCGGCACGCCCCTCCCACGACATCACCAGCATTCCCTGCTTCTCGTTCTCGCAGCTCTGCCAGCTGATGCCCAGCTTGTCCCTGGCATCCACCAGCACCCGCATGCCCTGCATGGGACCAGGTCAAGGGAGAGGTCACATCTGTGCACACAGTACACAGGTTACATTTACCCTCTCCATACTTTACCATAGACCGGATGTCATTATACAGGCTATTGACTCTCAGATCTGTTTTCACTGAGATTATAGTCTGGAAATCCTGATCACTGTAGTGTCCGCTAGGTGTGCTAAATATATTGACTCAATATTGTAATATCACAATGCGCAATATCGTATTGAAGATGTTAATATAATATATTAAATAATGTAATATTCTGTTTATTTTGTGGCTGTGTGGCTTAGCTGTGTTGGATTTAAACAGAAATCTAAGATGTGTGGCTGATGGACAACTACACAAAAACATTTTTGGCCAAAAAGAATGCCTCTACGGTATCTGGGAATTACTGTTGTTGTACCAGTCCAATATGACGGTCAGTTGGTAAACCTTGGTGTTTTTACGATAACTATCGCAATATGCCATTTTGTCAATATCATGCCACCCTAGTGTCCGCAGAGCCATAACAGACCAATCAGCGATCAGTAGGGGTGGCTAAGTGCAATGTCGTTGAAGTAAACCATATTGTTCGGAGGTGGTAAGAAGCTAGATGAAGCGGTACTGCCAACAGTTTGGTTAAAGGCTGCTCCAGTCGTTTCAGAATTAACCCGAGAGACTGTAAACAATCCCCAATGGATCAGAGCGTGTCCAGACTCGGTTCATAAAGTGAATTAGGGGGTCTGGTTATAAACCAGGCAAGTGTTGTTAACCTTGCCTTACTTTGCCATAGACTGTCTGGACGTACAATCATTTTACAGGCACAAAATAAACTCCCCAACCAAATTGAAGTGTTTGAGGTATAGCACACACACACAGAGCCTTATGCAACATGCTATTCTGCTTATCCTGATGCACCCAAACACAAGCACAGTAAGTGTGTGTGGCTTTCTGAAGACAACCATGATGTGGGCCAATCTCCATGGGAGGTCGTCTTCTGGGTGATCAAACGTACCATCACACACACACACACACACACACACACACTCAGCCAACCCCATAAAGAGAGTAACAACCTATTAAATCCTTCTCTACTTCTCGTCATCTAGCTCCTAGTAAAGGACATGCTTATTTGTTCTATTTGTCATCTGTTGCTCTGAACCCTCTCTTTGAGTTGTCTGCTTAAGGACTCAGTGTGTCGTGTGTGATGTGTTTGTTAGCGGGGGGAGGGGTGTATCTGGGAAGCTTGTGTGTTATGGTGTGGTTGCGCCTAAACCCCCAAGGAAAAAAAAAGGCTTTCTGGGAGTTGTGTGTGTCTGTGTGTAGTAGACCAAGTAAGGTCATTAAAGCACTAGGAGAGCCTCCCAATGGACATACAACCTTCTCTCTCCCTCACACACACACACACACACACAAAAGCGCAGACAAGCACACACACATGCACACAATTCCAGAGCAGTAGTGAACCAACCCTTACTCAGATTGACTGACTCATCATTACTGTTCGCCCCTAGACGCATGGATATCATCACCACTGAGCTACTGAACAGCTAACGTGGCATTTGCAGCACTTACAGTGTGTGGTTGTCTGCTGGTTGTCTGTTCTTGTGAACGGCTATCTATCATTCTCTCTGTTTATCTGTCGACGATAGGCAGGTATTGCACAATTGTCTGCCTGAAAGCCTGTCTGGCACTCTGTTAAGTAAACCAGCCAGCATATATCTCTATAGGCATGTCTGTTCTATAGCTTTTAGCCAATGTGCACACTGCACAGTGCCGCTATAGTGGAATGCTCATATTCTATTGTTGGGTGATGAGATTAGGCCTGTTTCCCCTTGTGTGTCGGTGATCCACAACACATGACCCTCTACTCTGAGCTGATGTCACCACCCATATCCTGGCATTATGCTGGGTAAGGCATTATACTGTAGTGATTGTGTGGAATTGCAAGCAGCTAGATTCACCAGGGCTCTGTGGCGGCCAAGGCGGATGTACTGGTCCCTCCGGAATAGTTTGTATTGTTTGCTTGGCAAAAGAGGCCCAGTCATGGACGCTCAGCCAGAAGAAAAACAGGACAGGAGGACGGTTGATATAAATAAACAAAATATGACCATGAAGTTACATTTTAAATAGGTGTGCATACATTGCGTCCTTTAAGTTACAGGGGGGCTTGCCAAACAAACAAGCCTATTCCTTTATCTTATCTTGGGTGTAAACTTTTGACTCCACCGTTAGTTTATTGACTAACTAAATTGATTAGGCTAGCTCAGTTCATCCTCTCAAATTCTTACCTTTATTATGTTCTCATATATAGTGTCCCGGAAATCCAGAAGAGCTTTATGGTCAAACTCTTTCCCGTTAATGATACGCATTTGTTTCAGAAACGTGGACTTCCCGCTCTCCCCGGCGCCCAACAGGAGAATCTTGACCAGCCGGCGAACTGCTCTCCTCTCCCGGGCAAGCATAGCGTCAATCTCCCGACTCCTCCGCCGTGCTTCCCGCTCCTGCGCAGAGTCCCTCTCACGGCGCCTTTCCTTGGTGCCGCCCGGCTCTCGGCTCGCCTCGGCCGGGAGCAGACACCGGCCCAGTGTGCGGACAACTCCCGACATGGCTGGCCCTGGACGTCGAAAAGTTTTCCAAGATTCAGCCAGAAAGATTCATCGTAGGACGAGAGATGCTGTATTATAATCAAATTATTAAAATGACCCGGGACGCGATCAGCCCGTTGTTCTAGGCTAAATAATTGAAAGTCTACATAAATGTAGGCTATACCGGGCGATTCCGTTATCTATAGGCTAGCGGTTTTCAGCTCATCGTTAACCCGAAGGTAGCTCGATTCCATGTTGGTAAGATCTCTGTTGTGGAAAATGTTGCAGGATCCTGGATAAGACAGACAAAGGTTCAAACTACAATTATTTAGGCGCGTCCTTACTTATTAGTAGAGACAGGTCTAGACCTATTCCAAAAATCATGGTGTCCGATCGTCAAGAAGAAAAACTGTTTTTGAAGATCTAATTGACGAAGAGAAGGAAACTTAGAGCCGCGTAGTAGGCTTTCAAACACTGAACTAGTTCGCGAACTTGGGAAGTAGCGCTGCGGGAGGCGGATAGGTTGCATTGTGAGGGATGTGATTGCTTTACTGCAAGGCACCGTTAGAGGGCGCCAGAGATCTGCAAGGAGATGGCTGGCTGGTAATGAAAGAGGGCCATCCCTCAACAGCCGACTTTGTTTTACATTAATTCAATAGTATGCCTATTATTAGTATTATTCAATTTATATTAAACAAAGTAGGTCTGGTGAAATATTTATATAGAATAATATGCATCATGACATAGGCTCCTTGCGTTTTATTTTCGTTACATTTACAGTCTCTAAGAGAGTGAGGCTTATTTGTCAATGAGGTTGAAATGATAGGGCTATTATGACGATTATAAAGTCTTCACCTTTAGCACCCCAATTAACACCATGCTACCTTG
>JAODUK010000680.1:0-13503 GCA_027564635.1 Typhlichthys eigenmanni | reverse complement strand
TAATAAAGCATGTTCATATCTCATATGTAGACCATAATAAAGCATGTTCATATCTCATATGTAGGGACATAATAAAGCATGTTCATATCTCATATGTAGACCATAATAAGCCATGTTCATATCTCATATGTAGACCATAATAAACCATGTTCATATCTCATATGTAGACCATAATAAAGCATGTTCATATCTCATATGTAGGGACATAATAAAGCATGTTCATATCTCATATGTAGACCATAATAAAGCATGTTCATATCTCCACTGACCACCACTTACAGACTTCCTGCACAGAGCCATTATGTAATGTGGTGAGCCACACAGCAGTTAAGCCCCAGCGCATACTGTACACAGTGGTGTGTGTACTGTATACTACATACTGTATACTACATTGTCCCTGTCTGTGTCCTAAAGCATCATATTCATTATAAATATTAGTATGTTAATAAGAGCGTGAAATTAATCAGCTCACAGCCCTGCACCTAGCACATGTGTGGGTGTGTTTGTGTGCGTGTGTGTGTGCATGTGTGCGTGTGTGTGTGCGTGCATGGCCTGTGTGTGTGTGTGTGTAGTAGTACTGTGCATGAGCACACAGCGTAGAGACAGTATAAAGTATAAAGCAGGCCCTTACGTATCTAGGCTCACTTAAGGTGGTTTCTGGCGTTGCCACTAAAAGGAGAAAAAGAAAAAACAACTTCAGAATGTCAGCAACCAGCTAGAACCTTCTACTGCTAAAGTGGCAATCATGTCCACTACGCGTCTGTCTCCCCCCCCTCCCCCCTCTCTCCCTCCACAGATGCTTTCAGACAGCCTCTCTAATGGAGGTAATGTGTCTCCTCTGAGATCAGTGGTGAAAGCTGTACCACAGTCCCACTCCAGCTGAAACACTAGCCGTCTACTGGGATGGGAGGGAGGGAGAGAGAGGGAGAGAGAAGGAGAGATATAGAGAGGGGGGAGAGAGAAGGAGAGAGAAAGGGGAGAGAGAGAGAATGAGGGGGTTACCTCCCGTTGTAAAAGTGAGTCAGCAGACTACTTGTTACAGAAGCGTGTGCGTCATCGGAGATGGAGGACATGACAGACTGCCGTTGCCTCACCGTACCACCATTTATTCTGAAGGAGAAGGCTGCAGTGGCTTCAGTTGTTCGTGTGAGGACCAGGGCCTCTCACTCTCTTGGGGCTCCTCTGTGTTCTCTTAGCAAGGATCTCTCTGCTGCTCCCCGTCCATTGCAGTGTGTTTTAGTGTCCTGTGATGTCATCTGCTTGGCCCTCTCCATGTAGCTGGTGGCTCATGTGGTGCTGCGATGTAACGGGAGTCCTCTGTGCTTCCCAGCTGTGAGCTGTGTCGTAATAGTGTGTTGTGCTCCAGCAGAGTCGGACAGCAGCACGGCTGTGGATTTATGGAGGCATGGTTACACTGTCAGGAAGTGGGGAGGTGTTATTGAGTGTTTCCCTGAGAAGATTAGGTTTGGACACCTTGGCTGCAACTCATCAATATATATATATATATATATATATATATATATATATATATATATATATATATATATCCTGTTATCTTAATAGATGCATTATTGTTCATTCACCATTCATATTACAAATATGTGTATTTGCAGACGAGCTGGCTGGATTAAATAAAGAAATTATTAAAATAGTCAAAGACAATGAATCCAGATAAAACGGAATATGTTTGTCTAGTGTGTTGCCTTCACTAACATACAATACATTGGTGTTCTTTTCACGTCTGAGCACTACAATTCTTTAAAGTAATGATGTGAAGCTCAGGTTTGGTCACCTTGGCTCTCTCTAAAGTAAGCCATTCATCCTCACTAATCCTTTATTATTAGCTCCGTACAGAGTATTACTTATAATTGTAATTAATTTTACAAAGACGATTATTCCAAATAAGACTGAAATGATGTCCTCACCTTGGGGAGTCCTTCACTAGGGGACAGGCGTGTTTATATTTGATCAGTTATTTCCATGATGTGAGGCTACATATGTGTTAGCATGTGGTTTGATGTGTTAGCACGCTAATACACACTTCAGACATCTCTCTGTTCTGGTGTGCACGCTGAAAACTAAGCTGGTGTTGCTACACAGCCCTGGCTCTATACATGGGAACACAGACACAAAGTGGTGCAGACCGCACCACACAACACTGTCTGAGCCTTGGCAAATGTGGGGGGGCAGAGCTTCTGAGAAAGCATCCTATGGCGTTGAAGGGAGCGGTGCGTTTGTTTTGATACCTAGAGCAGCAGGTAGGGCCCGTCACATGTTCATATAGAGCAGGTGTGACGTGTGTGTGTGTGCGTTCCTCCTACAGATAAGGACTACATCAGCGAGGATGAGGAAAGGAAGGTGGAGAGGATGCTGTCCTTCCTCAAAGAAGAGTCCAAGCAAGCCGCTGCCATCTCTGCTGTGAGTGTCGCCGCACCGCGTTAGCTTTTGTTAGTTTATGTGAGGTTACACTGGCTTACTTTATTTTACGTTAGCTTATGTTAGCTTACTTTATCTTATGTTAGCTTACTATAGTTTACGTTATCTTATGTTAGCTTACATTAGCTTACTTTAGCTTCCGTTAGCGTACTTTAGCTTACGTTATCTCATGTTAGCTTACTTTATCTTACACTAGCTTACTTTAGTTTACTTTAGCTTACGTTAGCTTACTTTCAATTTTAAATTGTCTTACGTCGGCATGTGCTGGTTTACGTTGGATAACGTTGGCTTAACGTTAGTGATGACCCTCCGCTTTAAAAGCGTAAGCAGTATTCATACTGGAGAGACTTTAATACACTTTTAGAACATAATCGTGCACGCTTTACCAGCTCTGCTTGATGCATTAGCTGGCGTGCACAGTAAGCACATCCACTCCGCACACAGTGGCCTTTAGCCAGTGTGTGCACACGTGCACGGCAACCCACGTGCACTTTGTGCAGACTTCCTTTAAGCATGTGCAGCGAGCCACACACACACCCAGTCTAGAAACACTGGGCTAGCTGCACTGTGAATGTAAGTGTCAGGAGAGCAGATTATCATTGGAGACCATTGAACCTGTTGTAGCCTTTAGCCTCATAGTGTTCAATGAGCTGCAGACAGGAGCAGGAGGTCCTTCCAGCACTTCCACTGTGTGAAGTTGGCAGGCAGGCAGGCAGACAGATAGACAAACAGACAGGTAGGCAGATAGACAAACAGACAGACAGACAGACAGACAGACAGATAGACAGGCAGGCAGGCAGGCAGGCAGGCAGGCAGGCCAGAGCTGCTCTAAAGAGGCTGTTCTCCTGCATGCTAAATGTATTGATATAGTGCTTTTCCAACCTTCCAGCCACTCAAAGCCAGTGTGGCTTCACATGCACGCACACACACACACATACACACACTCATACACACACTCATACCTGGTGCATAAAAAGGACCAGCAGTGCACACACGCGTGCACGCACACTCACTCACATGCACGCACACACACACACGCACACACACACACACACACGCACTCACACGCACGCACTCACACGCACACACACACTCACACACACACGCACACACACACACACACATTATGGTGCAAAGCATCTGGGAACCTGTGCCAGTGAAGTTGTAGTTGTAGAAAGTAGACAGGCGTATATCAGTACATTTAAGTCACAAAGATAAATGTTTAAGTAGTTGCAAACTCGTCACGTATTAACAAAATAGTGTGATTGGCTGTAAGAAAACGACTTCTGGCTACAAGTACACAAATCGTCTGCCCGTTTATGTGAGAAATATGGTCCAACCATGACTTGTACATCACAAATTTGTAGGATTTGGTGCAGAGTTGAAGCGCACGTTTGTGATCGAAATTACAGCATTTAAGACTCGTAGCGTCAGATTCAAGCAGTTGTAGTCATTGACTTGTGATTTGTGTTAAGATTTGTGCACCTGCAATAGACACTTTGAGAAGGTGTAGCCTAACTTGTGTTGGTGGGAGAGAAAAGATTTGTCTGCAACTTAAATGTTTTGATGTGGGTGTGTGAATGTGTTTTGTACGGAGCCCCTTAAGGAGAAAAAAAAAAAAGGCAGGGAAATTTTTTTAATATATATAGAAAAACCAATAAGGAAAAAAAAAACTTTTTTTTTCCACAGTAAAAAATAAAACTATAAGAAAAAAATAAGTTGTGATGGAAGCTAATATTTTTTCCAAAGTAAAAAACTAAACAAAATAACAGGTGGAAAAAATAATAAAATATTGTGATGACATTTTTTTTTTACATTGTCAAAAATATTTTTTTTTAAATCTCAGCAAAAAAAATTATATTATAGTTGATTTTTATTTTTTACTGTGGGGGAAAAAAAAAAAGTCATCTCAATATTTTCAAAATGTCCAGATTTTTTTTTTCTCCCTATGGGAGTCATACTGAAATGTTGTGTTGTTCTTGTAGGAGTTTGCAACTACTAAAGCATTTATCTCTGTGACTTCAAATGTACTGATACACATGTGACTACTTTCTACAACTACACTAGGGGTGCACGGTATTGGCCAAATGTGGATCTTGGATCTCTATTATGTCATTGGCTTCCTCAGCCACACATCTTACTGTTCTGTCTAAATCAAACACAACTAAGCCACACAGCCAATGGACGCATCTCTCCACTGAATAACCTGAATATAGCACTTCATGCAACATTTTCTATATGATATTGCGATAACGATACTGAGGCGATATATTGTGCACCCCTAAACTACACGGTTTGGAAGTTTTAGGAGGACTTCAGGTGAAGGACATCTCCTGTTTCTCTTATCCCCCCCACACACATACAGGCCTTCATACACACTGGTGGGTGGTGGGTCGTGGGTGGGTGATGGCCCAGGTGACATGTTGTGTTCCTGCAGGCCACCAGTGAGGAGGACCTGTGTCCTATCTGCTACGCTCATGACATCTCTGCTGTCTTCACGCCCTGCTCACACAAGAGCTGCAAGTGAGGCTCACACACACACACACACACACACACACACAGACACACACACACCAGGTGTTGAGAAATTCTACCTCAGTGTTTGTCAAGGTGTGGTTTTGGAACAATGCCAGCTCTGAGTGTGAGTGTGTGTGTGTGTGTGTGTGTGTGTGTGTGATTTAACCCCTGACCTCTGTGTTGCAGAGCCTGCATCAACCAGCACCTCATGAACAACAAGGACTGCTTCTTCTGCAAGGCCACCATCACAGGGGTAGAGGACTACGTTAAGCCTGCTTGACCCCTGACCCCTGACCCAACTCACATGGCTGTGTGCGTGTGTGTGTGTGTGTGTGTGTGTGTTTTCATATTTCTATATGAAGTAAGGCAGGAGAGTATATCATGTGAACTAGATGTAAAGGAATATATGGAAGCTATTGGTGCATGTTTTAAAATAACATAATAATGTACAGTATGTCGCACACTGCAGTGCTAGGTCACGGCTGCATCAGACACAGTCAGTAAGTACTGAGCTCATTCATGTGTGCTAGGAACAGCTGTAAGCTACTCTGTTTCAGAGCTCTTCAACACAGGGTCCGGGACCCCTAGGAGGTCCTCAGAGGTGCTGCAGGGGGTTCGCCAAATTATTTGAGTCCAAACTTGTTTTCTCCAAAAATGTAAATGTCTGAAAATATACATGAACATAAATATGAATACAGCCTAAAAATATATGAATCTGTCAAGAATTAGTCTAATGGCTTTGCATTGTATATATAATGCTTCACCATTACAAAGTAAATGTATACATGGCACAACAAAATATTTTATACAATAATTGAAGGTCTCTCTGCTGAGTTTCTATAAGCCAAAGGGACCTTCGCCTGTCAAATGTTGAAGACCTCTGCACTATTGTATTTATGGTTCTTGTGTTGTTATTGTAGTATATATTCATAACTGCACACAGGCATTACTGCTGTAGTGGTAAGATTAAGAGCATTACATTCAGTGTAATTATTTAGAAATATAGACATCTGTGCCAGAGTCAAATGCTGTGCTGATATCTGCACTGCTTTGCAGCCCCTCTATACGTCCCTTTTAGATTATTGATGGTGCTGAAAGAAACAATCAGGGTATAAGATAACCCTGTTCCCTGATTGGTCAGGCAATCTGCCTGTCAGTCGCATGAACGTGAACATAGATAGCTGGTTTGACAGGTTTGTCATCGGTTGTTATGCCCCAGCCTAGGGGAAACCAGGGCAACATCTTGACCCCTGTTCCCTGCTCACAAGGATCACCAGGGCAACATATTGGCCCCTGTTCCCTGTTCCCAAGGAACACCAGGGCAACATATTGGCCCCTGTTCCCTGCTCCCAAAGAACACCAGGGCAACAAATTGGCCCCTGTTCCCTGTTCCCAAGGAACACCAAGGCAACATCTTGGCCCCTGTTCCCTGCTCCCAAGGAACACTAGGGCAACATCTTGGCCCCTGTTCCCTGCTCCCAAGGAACACCAGGGCAACATGTTGGCCCCTGTTCCCTGCTCTCAAGGAACACCAGGGCAACATCTTGGCCCCTGTTCCCTGCTCTCAAGGAACACCAGGGCAACATCTTGGCCCCTGTTCCCTGTTCCCAAGGAACACCAAGGCAACATCTTGGCCCCTGTTCCCTGCTCTCAAGGAACACCAGGGCAACATCTTGGCCCCTGTTTCCTGCTCCCAGGGGAAACCAGGGCAACATCTTGGCCCCTGTTCCCTGTTCCCAAGGAACACCACGGCAACATCTTGGCCCCTGTTCCCTGCTCCCAAGGAACACCAGGGCAACATCTTGGCCCCTGTTCCCTGCTCCCAGGGGAAACCAGGGCAACATCTTGGCCCCTGTTCCCTGTTCCCAAGGAACACCAGGGCAACAACATCTTGGCCCCTGTTCCCTGTTCCCAAGGAACACCAGGACAACATCTTGGCCCCTGTTCCCTGCTCCCAAGGAACACCAGGGCAACAACATCTTGGCCCCTGTTCCCTGCTCCCAGGGGAAACCAGTGCCTCAACCAATGCAGTCCAGAAACGAGGACTGCACATAAAGTATCGTCACAGATCAGCGTAACAAAACAAACGGCATGGGGTCACGGTCCACTTGGGTGAACAGGAAAGTGAGCGCTTGGCAACGGCAGACCAGTGACCTCCAGCGGAGCAGAGGGAGTTTCTTCAGGTTGTTGATTTACTTATTTTTTAGCTAGCGCTTAAATCCTACCTACAGCAGCTTTAGCCTGTACACACACACACACACACACTAGGGATATAAGTCACCATGGAGACCGTGGAGGCAAAAACACACCTCCTCATAAGAAAAGGGCGTGGTCACAGAAACGGGTCATAGTCGCACATGCACACACACACACACACACATACACACACATGGAGCTGGCGTGGCACTGGTGTGAAAGAGCAGTCAGCTTGTAGAGGCGTTGCCATAGCATCGCCATAGCGTCAACATGCAATACACAATAATGCATCTGCAGAGGCACCGTCCCTTAGGGGCAAAAAGGGAATCACACAGTTCACTCTCCCAAATGCCCAGTTGATTCTGGCCACAGTACAAGCTGTTGCTAAGGTTTGGACCCAGTGGCCTTCAGGGAATTAATAATGAGGCGTTAACAGGTGAAAATCATTGCATATTGATATGTATGTGGTTATGGCACCATACATGATCATCCTTGTTTAAACTAACAGACGCCCTGGTCAGGTTGTTCCTACTGTGTCGCACAGCTGGAAACATACCTTCCTTACGAAGACTTTGAGAGGGCCGTACCATAGATGGAAGGTTGACTGAGAATGTGAGAGGCGCTCTAATCTCACGGAGACTCTTGTGAAACAACTCTTAGGAAAGTTATGAAGAACCTCAATTATCCAAACCTCAGGCTGCAAACGGTATGCCTATGATTTGTTAACTGCATGTACTGTTACGTCCATACGCTAGTTCTATTAAACTCACTTGCTCCCACTTTTCACAGGTGACATTTTGTACAGTGGGTCACATTGGTTTCTACACTTTTCACATTGCAATGGGAACCTCAGCGTGTGTGTGTGTGTGTGTGTGTGTGTGTGCACGTGTGTGTGTGTGAACCTCCTAAAAGGCTTAGCAGACAGAGCTGATGTATGTGTGTGTGTGTTGTGGGACACTATGAGGCTAGCCAGGCGGCTCACACTGATTGGCTAGACGGATTGGCCATCACGTTGCCATGGTAACTGGTCACTTCAAAGCCCACTATTTCACAAAGTTTCCCCCCCCACCCTTCATATTAATTTTGTATTAGCCCCTGCATGGTGACGTACGTTATGTGAACGTGTGTAGTCTTGACCTCATTATCAAGATGGCGGTGTGTTTGGTTAGCGTCAGCACATTTGACAAAACTAGCTACTTTTAATGCACTTTTTTTTCTCCAAATAGTATGCTACAACACATGTAACAAGTAGAATGCTTTAATAACATGTCCAATATTGCATATAACCACCCGTTCTGATCCCATTTCTAGAAAAATATTGAGAAATACAAGAAAGGAAATTGTTACTTGTCACACAGGGCTGTTGCCCTATTTGAAGAATGAGTTGAAGAAGCAGTGTTTTATAATTGTGATGTATGTTGTGGAAATACAAATAAAAATGCAAATCATTATTATGCAAAATAAACAGTGAAACTGGTCTATTTTAAAAGCAAGACAAATGAAATATAACTGACCATAAACACCCAATGTAATATGTAATATCTCCCACTATTAGTTAAAGGAAAATGTATGAAATGTGGTCTGTTTTCTATCAATCATAGTGTTCCTTTTAAGGTTGTTATGTCTACAACCATAACTATGCTTAAGGTGAAATGGCTCTGGGTTCTCATCGGTTAGTCTGAAAGCGTGTGTTTATATATGTAATGTAAGGCACCTATACTGTGTACACTATGTGCTGTGATGCACTGCATGTACAAATATGATTATGAAACACCTTGATTGACGTGATGTTAACAACCTGCAGCTGGTCAATGAGAGTCATTCACGTTTAGTTATTTTCACATGCTAGTATGAACATAATAGAAGAATGTAAACCGCTGCATATGACCTTTACTGTGTGAAGTGGAAGGTTCTGATGACAGTGTTGAGTGATAAGCATGTTTATATGTAAGGGTCTGTTACCTACTGTGTTCATGCCAGAGCCATGTAGAGAGAGTTGCGTCATCTCCGTTCACTACAATGGACCATTTTTTCAAGAGTCTCAAAATAATTCCCGGACGTTAGCCTAAATACTAAAAATACACTAAATGTACTCTATTTTAAATGTAAATTGATGCCTTTATTGACTACTAATTATGAAAAAAAATTAAGTTATATATCTGTATATATATGTATGTATGTATGTGTGTATATATTTATATATATATATTATAATTGCCCACCAAGCACTTCCTGGAACTATTTTGCCATAGGGTTTGCCTCTCCATGAACCATGTGACCGTTGTAAATGTCAAACTTCCATTGGCGTAACTCTGTTCTTTCCATGGCTCTGGTTCATGTGGGTGATGTTTGCCACTGCAGCATGAGGGATCTTATTGGCTGTTGCTAAGCAATATCACTCAGACTGTTGACTGTTATGTTGCTGTGTTTTACCTGTGTTTTGGGTGTTGGAGGCCGTCACTGCACTAAATGGTGTATCCTGTCTGCTGTTCATCTGGGGGAATATTACTAGGCTCTTATGCAATGCAGTTTAAACAAAATAAATGAATGTAGTGTATGTGCACACTACATATTACCACTGTTTACTGTACTACTGCAGTATACATGCTACCATGTATAAGCTACATAATGAAAATAATACCCCTGTCTAGTGCTATTCCATACATACAGCACATGCATATACTACAGAAGCATGTTTAAACAACACAATGTTAGATGGACAGGATTACATCATATACTACACAGAATATACTGTATATATATACTGTATATATATACATACTGTATATATATACTGTATATACATATACTGTATATATATACAGTATGTATATATACTGTATATATATACTGTATATATATATACAGTATATATATACAGTATGTATATATATACAGTATGTATATATATACTGTATGTATATATATATATACATACACACACACACATACTGTATATAAGAATTGGTATATATCTCAACGGCATATTTTACTTGTATATCTTAGAACTACCGTACAGTTATTTCTGATGTTTCTCTTTGTAGAACACAAATCAACATACTGTAACGTGTGTAATACGTTTAGTGTGTATTTCGTTTAGTGCTCAGATGTCCAAGCATTAGTTTGGGCCCTTGCTGAAGTGGTGGAGTAGAAAGGTTCAGCCACACACACGATTCTGGTCCCTTGGAGATGTGCTCCTTGCCTTACAGTGCCCACTGCCTAAATAAGTCCACCTTTAAGGTCACACACTGGACGATTTCTGCTCAGTGTGGAAAAGTATGAAATTTGATTTGAATGATGAATCATTGACATGAATAGCTGCCACGTGCACAGTTAAAGAGGTTACTTCCCCAAACAAAGGTATGAGACAAACTGGATCAAAAAGCTAACTGGATTCTGAGAGCTGTTACCACAACTTTACATAATGGACATCCATGACCAAACTAGTTTACAGAAAAATAAACTCATGTCTATATTGTTAATTTTGGTCTGGAGAAGTATTGAATTTGTCAATTCAAAATACATCAACACTGGAACAGGTAGCGTTGATGTTGTGTTTGTGTGTGTGTGTGTGTGTCATGGACATAAAACAGGTTAGCGCTTGTGTGTTTCTCAAGTGTGTTATATTCAGTCGTCATGGCGACTGTCAAGGTGTGTCCACCATGGATGAGAGTTCAGAACATGTTGAAGGTGTGTGTTGTGTGAGAGTGCGTGCGTGTCTGTGTGTGTGTGTGTGTGTGTGTGTGAGTGAGCAGGAACTCAACCCAAGCTGAAAGGGCAGAGCTGTATAGATCCAGACAGAAATAGCCGAACCAGAGAAACAAGAGAGGGATGTGGGGGAAGGGGGAGGAGGGGGGGGGATCAGTGCACAAGGGCACCAAGACACACGTTTGTATTTATAGTGGAACCAGAGCTGATCCCCCCACACACACACACACCCAGTCGATACAGGGACAGGGTCTGTGCGTACGTGCGTGTTTGTGTGTGCGTGTGTGAGTGCATACATGCGTGTGTGCGTGCGTGTGCATGTGTGTGTACATCCTAGGAATCACCCAGCAGAAGTTTTCCTTAAAGTTGAAAACAATGCAGAATTCTTCCCATTTTGTACATTGATATCATAATACTAAGGGGTAAGAATACTATGTTTCTATAAAAGTACACAAAGTCATTACTTAGGTAATTAGGCTGATTCAACTTCTAAAAGTAAAAAAGCACAGGCTCTAAAATGTATTGAACAACAGTTTCATGGCAAAAGCTAACTGAATCTCGATTAATGTTATAATACATTTTAATCAAATAATGTTATCATAATATATCCTGATGTTTTTCTAGGACCCAAAACCTTTCACATTGTGAACTCAACAACAGTATATGTGGGTTAAACTGGATTATTTTATATCGCTCACATTTCAAGGATTCCTTTCTCTCAAACATACACAACCACACCTATGTAGTCTACCTACAGGACAATTAGCACATTTATATATTATTTTCAAAACTGTTCAACTTTCTAAACACTAAATACAAACATATTGCAATTGCATATTATATGAAAACTCTATTACAAATCTGCATTTAAAAAATATATATTAGAACAATTAGACAGCTGCTTCCCATTGTATCCTATTGCCAGGGATGGATCAGACATGCAAACATATTATTGTATTGCCCAACATGACATACAATGTGATGTGATGTAGATGTAGGTGATTGTGGCTAAATGCAGAAGATAGCGCAGCTGACTAGCATTGCCACTATATAGATGGTTTATAGTCACCAGATTTGCCTCTACATTTTCCATCTCTCACCTATAATAGCCTATTCTGGTAAATCTGACTGAATTCAATTAGTCTATACTGTGGAGCTGATGGTTTCTGAAATATGAGCTGACCCTTTCTTGTCTGTTTCATCTTATTACGTAATTTAGGTACAATGCACCAATAGCCTACCTGGGATAATATTTTCTTCAGTTTATGTCCAATCTATTTAGGTTGAAATCGATCTTGTTGATATTGGGAAGGCGCACAATTATGCAAAATATACAAACACATTGGCACTAAAATAACTAGCCTGTTTTGAAAATGAGTAGAAAGTACCGATACCTTAAAAAGATACTTTAGTACAGTACTTAAGTATTTGTACTTAGTTACTTCCCAGCTCTGGTTGTGCTCTTTGCTTTATCCACTGTTTCCTGAGGAGGTTACTGGAGAAATGATTAGCACTGTTGACTTGTGATATTTGTGGCTTCATAAACTAAGTGGGATACACAATATTATGATAATCACTCGATATTGCAATGTTATGTAGGTCGGCGACAACGTGCTGTTTGTGGTTGTACATACAGTATAACCAGATAAAACGTTATGATTGTCTTAAAATGTAGCGCTTCAACCATAAACCCAAACAGAAATGGGAATGTTCATGTTAGAGATGGAACAGTTTCCATCGCCTCCTAAATGACAACGAACGAAGCGGCAACGCAGGATAACCAAAATCTTTTCCTGGGCTATGAGAGGCCTCCAGAGAAGAGAGTTAGTTAGACAGTTTTCATATTGTGCATTTGTCTTCAATGTTTTTCCTGCCGTATGTACGGCCAAATAAACATGAATGCTGCTTCTCTGGGTCATATTATACAGTGCTGCATTCAGAAGAAACCGGGTATTAGCGTACAATAGCTGACAATAGTCCTATTCCTACTATAATCGTTTTTATGAGTTTGAGCATAGTTCTCAGACATGAGACTTTACCGTCACCTAGTGGTCTGTATCAGCTAATTAATGGGTTCTTAGGTCAGAACTTAGAAAAGTTCTGCTGTTACAATGAAATCAGTCCATTGCCGTCTTGGTATGCCATAGTGCTACAACACGTCAGGCATCTAATAATAAGGCATATAATGTATAAATATATTTAAACCTAGGTTTATATATAAATACATTAGATGCCTTATGCAGCTATGTATTTATTTTTGCTAATTTGTGCCAAGCAGCTTCGAAAACTTACATCAATATCAATTGATTGATAAGATACAATAGGCTACAGTAAATAATTGTAATCTGTCTAAAATGAAAATTACAGGAAAACTGGAGGCAAACCTTTATTACAAACCTATATTGGATTGTCAATCTTCAGTGAGTCAGCATAGTGATAATATGATTTTGTAAACCACAGAAGATTTATCAAATTATATTAAATTATTTTCTCTAGGCTACTAGAAGAACGACCGACGCTCATATTGAATCAGTTAGTTGGGATATAAACTCAAATGACCAGCTACACTGCAGGGTTCCCCAATCCTGGTCCTAGAGGGCCGGTGCCCTGCATGTTTTAGATGTCTCCCTGCTCCAACACACCTGA
>JAODUK010000679.1:0-13503 GCA_027564635.1 Typhlichthys eigenmanni | reverse complement strand
TATATATATACGCACACACACACAACGTATATACATAAAAAACATTTCCCTATACTGGAATGTGTTTTGGTAGCTATTTGTGGCCAAAGGTATTGGTAGACCTTATTAATGTGAATTGCCACAGCCAGCTGGATCCAGACAGAGCAACGTCTGCATTCCATCAGTTGACCACGGCATGGTTTTGTGGGTTAACATTGAATAGAAGGTGAATATAAAACGTTCCATAATAATGACACATTCTCTTTGACCAATCATTAGTGTTTTCACGTCACCTTTTCAGCTCTCTTGTTGGAACCTTGGCAGAGCTGATACCAAAAAAAGTAGCAGGTAGCACTAGATGCCATCGATAACTTTTGCCTGATGGAAAAACGAAAGGTCAATTTGAGCCGGTACCATGCGGATAGAAGGCACCATTAATCCCTGTGAGTTTGGAGGAGCCGGTATTATTCTGTAAGAACCCTGTCCCTCAGCCTCCCGTGACGGAAATGAGGATTTGGGCTCACCAGAAATCATCATCATGTTCTGTGAAGCATGCTTGTTTGTTGGGCAGTCCCTCTGTAGTGGGTAGCCAACTAATTAGACTGTCCATCCATCACTCATCCCAACCAGCAGGCTGTTTTTCCTCTCTTCTTACATTACAGTGATGTCCCCTTTCTCCATCTCCCTCCCCCCCACATCCCCCCTTTTTGTTTCATTTCCACTTGCGAGACTCTTCCGCATTCTGCGGTACTGCTCGTTATCTGCCTGCCCACACACCTTGGTCTCCGCTGGGCCAGAGGCCAATGGCGCGTCAGCACAGCCATGCGATGGTCTCTGCATTAGTAATGGGCTCTTTCACGGCGGCCGCGCGTCATTAGAGGTCCAGCGCGTCCGTCTCCTTCCGTCTCTGTCTGTCTGTCTGTCTGTCTGTCTGTCTATCAGCGTGCCTCTGTCAGTTTGCATGTTGTTTGTTTGTAGTTGACCTAGGGCTCAGTTAACAGACACATTGCTGTGCTTTAAAACGGAACGTGTTTTCCTTGCTTCCCTTGGCCTGATTAGATTATTACTAATCTAACTATTCTGATCTTTGAGTTCCTTAGCTGTTTTCACTTTCCTTGATCCATCGACAACACACACACACTTTAATTTGTAAGCCTGTGTGTTTACTGGGACCTCTACAAATAATGCATTTGCAAATATTTCTTCTGCACTTTTGTATTTCAATGCAAAGGGAAAATGCTTTGCGGAGAACGTGCACAGAAGAAACCATTGCACATTCCGAGTGCTTGCCAGTTTATAAAGTGCATATACTTTTTTATAAGCAGCACTGTTGCTTGCTACTTTTATATTTGCCAGGTAAAGACGAGCACTAGGCTACTATTTTAAAGAAAGGGCAGACATAAAAGGCTTGGTTATGATGAAGAACATGTGTTTACTGCAGCTCCGCTTTTGGCCGAGCTTCTTTGTTGTGGAATGTGTGACACGTTCTCTTGTTGTATTCTGAACAACAACAAGCCATTTCACACCAAGTGGAGTTGCTACCATGCTTTATTTACCGGAATGAATAGCCCACAGATTGGCAGCCACACTCAGAATATAGGCTTTTCTGTGTGTGTAACTTTAGTGTGCATGATTGGAAAGTAAAATGGAAGTTATCTGCTTGACCTCTAGACAGATGTGCTGATGATTTGGTTGGCATTTTTGATGTTTGATATCAAGTCATTTATGATACCCTCAAAAGAAATCCAACATAACCTCTGTGTGCCTTTATTCCCACATAATGTCAGGCGTGCTATGTTGTAATTTGGTGGAATGTGGATTTTCTCTGTAGATCTTTCTGACACTCAAATCAGATTTGATTGGCTTGTCTGCTCACCAGCGTCACACTAGAAAATGCATTCCCAGCAGCAATTTGCATACATTTTTGTCAATTCTGACTAATTTATGAAATGATGGTTTTGATTTGCTGAGGTAGATTACAGCGGCATTATGTATGATGCAGGCTAGTGACAGTTTGCCCCTGTTTACTTCTGCTTGAGTTGCATAGGGAAATTAAACTGTCGCAAACCGTGACAAAATGCAACAAGCAATCAAATAGAAAATGAGGATAAATATAAAGGCTGTGAACCGTCACTTGAGCGAGCATGTGTTTGGCTGTTGGCCAGTGGAAGGCATGAAGCGAAGCATCATGGTTCATTCAGACAACAGAGAGTCCCATTTATTCACCAGCCTGGACACTGAGCTTACAGCGCTCTGTGTGTGTGTCATATGAATAACATAAGGAAACCATCCGCCACTGTGTGTGTGTGTGTGTGTGTGTGCACACGCGCCTGTTTTTTTCCATTCAGCTCAAGCTTCTGTTTGGCATATCATGAATAATTATGTATTTTTTTATTTTTAAATGTCACTTTCCAAACTCAGTAGCCCCAGGCAGGTCAGAGGTCACTCTACCTAGATTGTAAGAAGACGTTAAGTGTAGGTGTGAGTCTGTGTGTGTGTGTGTGTGTGCGTGTGTGTGTGTGTGTTTGCGTGTGTGTGTGTGTGTGTGGGGAGAGAGTATTCGGAGCATTGGTTTAAGAAGCTGACAGGGAGAGTGGAGCAGATCAGTAAGTCAAACATGGCATCTAAATTAATATTTGATAACTTTGCAAGCGTGTGTGTGTGTGTGTGTGTGTGTGTGTGTGTATGAAAGGGACTTCTCCATCAACACAGCCTTTCTGTTTTAATCTTCCTCATCCATCACCTTTATGTTTTTATGCTTTGGCGATGCCTGCCCATGGGCCTGTACTCACTTGTAATCGATTGAGGAGAAATATTATGACACAGGCGAGCTGTTTATTGTTAAAAGGCTGTCCGCTTCAAAATAAAGGACTGTGAATGAGTGAGTAAAAGTGGTTCTATATGACTTTCTGCCACTAGATGACACACTACTGTAAGTGCAAAACAAATGGTGTGTTGCCCACACACACGTCATGCACCAACATGCACGGAGCAGGAGCTGGGATTACAACACAGAGGCAGTGTGATGTCAGGACTCAATTACTACACTATATCTTTACATAGTGCTGTAGGTGTTGGCTGCTATGTCGACGTTCATTATATCATATAGAGCACCTTTCAGGTTTGACATGGTATAGTTGAGACATGACATCTTACAGTCCCCCCCTTTAAGAAGCTCTGTCATCAGGAGTTATACAGTGTGTGTGATTGACCTTTACTGTGCTATCAACACTGCTTTCATGTTTACTCTAGAGCACTTGGTGTGTTTGTGTACATGCTTACATTTTGGATAACAGGTTTGCTTTTAATGTTTACGTCAAATTTGCCAGATACAGTTTGAGTGTGTGTGTTTGTGTGGTTTAAGGTTGAACTAAATGTTGCATTCCGTTTCACTCCCACCCACTAAAATATCTGTGTAAACACAACAGCCCTTGCATGCCTTCAATATGATATCTTCAAGCTAATACTGTATTGCACGTATCCATGGTAACTGTGGAGCTACATTGTGACACCAAATGACCATTAAAAACAGGGCCATGTGTTAATAATTTTAGCTTCCCCCTTACCTTCAGGCTATCTTAATTATGTATCATTTGTGTCAGTAGGGTGCTTATCGTGAAAAGATAAATGTTGTCAACAGATTCTAGCTAAACCTTCAACTGATACCTTGTTGTGTCTATAAACGTATTTTTCTACCTGATAACCTGTTAAATTAAAGTCACAGAGAGGCTTTACTTGTATAATATATTGATCTTGCCTCCAAACGAAACACAAATACTCCATTGCAGGTGCCTTGCTTGATCATTGCCTGTTTTTGACCGGCCTAATGGCATAGGTTGGTTTCCCAGCTTTACAGATGCTATTGTTATCTAGCACTATAGCAGCACAGCAAGAAGGTCTCTGAATTAATATGTGACAGCAAATGGGTCTCCTGTTGAGTTTGCCCCATCTCCATGTGGTCTATGCATCGTTTCTTTATCTCTGTCAGTAGAACTGGATTGGTCCCCAGGCAGTTCCCTGTACACCTCTATATTGTGTGAAATACAGAGCAACTAATAGCACATCTTGAAGGCAAAGGCACTTCCAAGTCACCTAAAAGCAAAGAAATCAAAAAGGAGACGTGTGAACTTAGCAGTGTAGTGGAATGCTCTTTCTTTTTTAGTCACATGCTGTTTTACAATTTACATTACATGTCATGCGCTAGCTTAAAACGGGTTATATTGTTTTAAAGAGAAGAGAATACATTTGTATTTGTCATAATTGTTTTGCGATGCATCGCTCTTGTTAGCAGAGTACTAAACTGGAGCTACCATTAGCTGCATAGCAGCAGGGGAAAAGTGATTAACAGAAGTTGGATTATTTCTTTTCATTCATATGTACATTTTGCACAGCCCTAGAACTAGACGTACGCACACAAGCCCAGTGTTAGACACGTATGCACACATGTAAACACGTAGCCACAAAACGCACATGCGGGGTGCTGCAAGAGGTTCTTCTGATCTGATCAAAGGCCTCTTCCACGCTCTCTCTCTCTCACTGAGGACATTGTCGGCCAATATCTCTGCAGCATGGTTGTCTTTGATTACACTGCAAGGCCGCCAGGTCACCAGGCAGTGTTTAGCTGGGTCACCACAGACACTCAATATGATACATGTGAATAGGTGACACCAGCCACCGTGCCAGTCTGAGGCAAGTATATTCATGCCCTATGGGATGCGTGCACGCATGCACACACACGCACACGTATACACAGCGGCAGTCACTTCCAAGGCATCTGTCACCAGTCTAATATAACTATGTGCTGTGGAATGATTTGACCTGTGGATATGTAGCAGTGGGTATGAAAGAGAGAAGGTTGCTTTATTGATAAGATAATATGGCTAACACTTTCTTTCACTTTTATTTGAAAACAAACCACATGCACATGGCCCTCTTATGCCATGCCAGAGGCCAGTCCAGCCAGTGGCTGTTATGGGTGCTATATTGTACCACCTATTTATTGGATCTTCTCCAATTTAGTCCAGCAACAGAACAGTTAAACATTGACTACCGCCATCTGTGAATGACATCTTATTTGCAGATAGGCCGATTGCAGTCAACAAGGCCGATAACGTTGTACAGCATGGCCGATATATCGCTGCATCCCTACCCTATGAGCTTTAGAACAGTTGTAGCAATGTCAGTTGGTTAAAGGCTGCTCCAATAGTTCCACGATCTACACCCAGGATGCCATCCCTAATGGAGCATGTCCAGAGCCTGTTTACAAAGTACATTTTTGGTCCAGTCATATCAAGCTAATATGCACAAGCCGGTGGTTGTTTTTGTTCTCCATTGAAATCCCAGTGTGGCTGTAAAAATAGATAATGAAATTACCCAGCAATTATTTGCACAAAGCAGCGTACATTGACTCAAATGTTGATTGCCTACACATTTAGTTTTTTAAATGTATGTAGATTTTACGAACTTATGGTGAAAATAAATACAAATGATGCAAAGCAAATGGTGTCCATTGAGCTTTTAAATACAGCAACCACAAATGGAGTTGGCATTTTCAGTTTAATATCACCTTTAAGTCCATTAGTGGTCAAATAGATGCCCTGTTCCACATTCTTCCCAGATTAGAGTGCTGTCATTTGGAAGGTTGCTCTCTGTGGGTAAAAGGGTCAAGCTGGACTTTTGCCATATTATCACCTCTCCTGTCCAGATGAAATTGCACAAATGCAAAACTGTGGTTAATTTTTATTCAAATCATGTTGAATATATAATATACCCATATATAACCTATTGAGGCATATTGTGTTTCTGACAATTTTCTCATAATTATGACTTATTGTAACAAGGAAGACACTTGATCCAGGATATTTAATTTTGTACATATTATCTCAGAATATACGTATTTATATAACCTGAAATAAAAAGTGTTTAGAGGTTCGCTGGCTGATGCAACATATACTGTAGGAAAATTAAACAGGTCTTAAACACCCAAATGACTGTTTCCAGGCTACATGTTTATCTCAGACTTAAAAGGGTGTCTGGTTAATAACAGTGTGGAAATGTACTTCAACATGTCTTAAAGATGTCTGATATTTTGGTCTCATTCCTCATATATTTCTTGCTCTGCTTCTCCCACGTTTTAAAAGAGGATCTTTCAGTCACCTGAGCAAGCTAATAGCACGCAGGCACATACAGGATCCCAGCGATATCATTGCTCTCAAATATGTGTCAGTTATTGTACTGTAGCAGATTAGCAACAAATGCCTTTTCAAGATAAAGATTCAAGCACTTCAAGCACTTGCACCTTTAATGCAATGGTGAGAAGTTTCTGCCACAATCCATCACAAAACATACATTCAGAATTCATTCACGCATTCATGTTCAAGTTCTGCGCCACATTCTCGATGGCTTGTGGCGTCTCCAGTGATTTCCTTTTGACTGGAGTGGCTGCATTTATTCTCCACTGATCCCCTTTCTCCTCCTCTACAACAAGGCTCCTTGACTTGTCTTGAAGGTCATAATCCTCCAGCACACACACAGCAATGATCAGGCAGTGAAAAAATATGTTTATAACTGAACTGCAGGTTTACATTGTTATACAAAAGAGGATTGAAATGTTGGACTTCAGTTTTATGCTCTGCTGCTATAATGCAGTCTGCTTTCCATACAGTTTTAGTCTCATTGCTCTCAGTTGAATACCACTCTTCAGTCCATAGAGGCCAAGTGGTTCTCAGCATCCAGTTCACTTGGTGCCGACAGCAATACAATTCCTGTGTTCAGAAAAACGTCCCCATGTGGGTTTTGTTCTGATTGGATGAGGTCCAAATGACTGCTTTTGATTTGATTGACACCTACTGTATTTGCACCATCTGGCTGACAAATGCTTTTCAGTTGAGGTGTCCCAGATGTGTAAAGTGTAACAAATCATAGAGGCAAAGCTTGAAACATCTGAATGGCTTTGACCCGACTACTATTGAAAGGGGTTTATCGTCTGTTTTACAGGTATGCTCCTTCACTGGGCCCCAATAACTATGAATGTCCTCTGCTGTACACAAAAGTGGCATAAAAAAGGTATAGTTAGCAATTGTCAGTAAATAACACTTCAAATTAATTTGAGGATCTGGAGAAGGCGTATGACCGGGTCCCCCGGGATATACTGTGGGAGGTGCTGCGGGACTATTGGGTGAGGGCATCCCTTTTAAGGGCAATCCAATCCCTGTATGTCCAAAGCGAGAGCTGTGTACGGATTCTCGGCAGTAAGTCAGACTTGTTTCAGGTGGGGGTTGAGCGGCCGAAATGTGTTTTCTCAGGAAGGTGGCTGGCTACATCCTTAGAGATAGGGTGAGAAGCTCGGCTATCCGTGAGGAACTCGGAGTAGACCCGCTGCTTCTTTGCGGCGAAAGGAGTCAGTAGAGATGGTACGGGCATCTAGTAAGGATACCTCCTGGGCGCCTCCCTTGGGAGGTGTTCCAGGCACGTCCAGCTGGGAGGACAACCAGCTGAGAAGGTGATACTGTTAAGTTTGTGTCTGTAGGCAAGATAAATATATTATATCATATATAATAATATACATTAATGTGGATGGATGGAGTTAGCAATTGTACAGTAAGTTAATGACTATATAACTTGTAATAATCACCAAATATTTCCCTGCATTTTGCCACCTTACTTTTTTTTACTGTGTCCTGAAAACATAATCCGATACCTCTACACAGCCCTGGCTGTGTAAATTGGAACACACACAAAGTGGTGAACACTGCTCACAACAGCAATGCCCTTTGCTTTGTAATATGTTTTCATTGTGTGGGGCAGAGCTTCTGATCTTCTCATTTTACACAGCTAAAATTGTACACTCTTGTAAGTGAAAAGGCTATCTCAATATTTGCCATAGGTTACAATGTAATGTGTACGGTATTATCTGATATTGAAAATGTATTAAAAAAAAATACTTTTTTGGGGAAAACACAGAGGGGATGGGGGTGACTTACTAACAGGTATCACAATTATTAGACCCTGAGGATTGCACAGCTGTAGCTTTTGTGGACATTTAATGGATTTTCAAATTATTACATTTATCACCCCCATTCTGATTGATATGCTTGTGTGTGCGCATGTCTCGGTGTGCTTGTTTGCTTGTGAATACTGTGTGTGTGTGCGTGTATTAACAGCTATAATAGTGCCATTCCATTTTTTTCCCTGTTATTGCTCCCTGCAATAACAAATAATTGCCCTCTCACATTATGCCCTCCAAATGGATAGAGAACTGCCACGGGCGGTGATACTGTACACAGAACACTACTCGGTACTGTGTGATCAAGCAGCATAGTGTGTGCATTGGTTGCAGAGCAGTGTCCAAAACACAACTTGGCAAATGATTACCGTAATCTGCAGACAGAAATGCATTCCCTGCATCTTGCCATTGCCCGGTATATTCACGTTAAAGAAGTGTCGTAAAGTGACTTATTGTAATTGGTCCCATTAAGGTGTCACATTAAATGTATGAACTGGGATCTCATTTCTAAATTATGTGAATAACAACAGAATGCTTGACACTATAAATTATTTATATAAACTCATAAATATACCCTATACTGTTAATTACATTATAGAGATTGAAGTGAGTCATTCCAGTGCCAAATAAATAGACCTTTCCAACTCAGGCTGTAAGACCCGCCCCATTGATTACTGTTGCTAATGTCCCACACACTTTACATGGCTTGTGGGACATTCTATGAGATGCTCTCTTGTATTCCTAGTAATATTGCAGTGTGCTTCTTGCTAAATTAGTCTACCTTGTCACCAGCGTTCTACAGTCATCAATTTCCTTAGTCAAGGATATACAGTACTGCTCCAACACTGGCTGTAATGCGTATTCTGACAGTTACATACGTAGCCAGTAACAGTACTACTGTAAAGACAAATCTGTATATTTTTTTGCTCTTACTGTACCTTCAAGAACACAACCTTGTGTTTGTTAAAGTTGTTTACGTTCAGTTCAGCCGCCTCCCATGAGCTTTAATCCACCGTAACTTTAGCCAACTGTGCTTTCTGTTTTGAAAAGAGGATGATGAGCTCCCTTCTGTACACTATATTCTGGCAGGATATCTAGTCGGAATTGTACGTTCTGGAGGCGTATCTAGTAATGATACATTTATAAGGGTTCACAGGCATTTAGTTAGCATTATAGTGCCCTGTCAAAATGAATGCTAATCAACCCCATGGCGACTTACGGTAAACGGTAGTCTACAGTAATCTTCTGATGTGTAACCTGTGTGAATAACAATTATTGAATTAGAGTATAATAGCCCACCTCATTAAGGGCAAAAAAAACAACTGTATTTCTGCGGTTTTTACCAATTCATTCTACTATTCTTTTTCTGTATATCAAAATTATAGGAAATCATATTCATTTTACAAAAATATATTGTTTATTTAAATGTCATATGATTTAACAAAATAATTCTGTATAAATTCAATACATTAAATATCAGTTTTCAACTGCTTTTAAATTACAATTTAAGAGAACTATCTATAAAAAAAAGATGTTTAACCCTTTTAAGCTGTTGACTGAGCAGCCAATCACAGCTCACAACAGGGGCGTGGCTTCTACATTTTGTGCAAAACCAGCTAAGGAGTAGTAGGGATTCACATCCAATTGTTTTACTGCAGCCCTACAGGTGCATGTCAGTAAGATTCTCCACCACATTTTACATTTTTGTGTTTGTTGGTGATGTCATTTTTAGTCTGGGGTCCTGGCCCTGGTTAACCTGACACGACAGAGGAATTTGTCACAAGTCCATCTGGGGAAGCCGTACATTGAAACTGTAAAACTTTGCAGTTGATTGGATGAACCATCTGGTCATTTTCGCTGTAGGCACACCTTAACCACGCCCGTATAGCTATAAACACAACGCTGATTGGAAAGCTCAGTTGCTACTCGGACACATTCAAAATGATTCCTAGGCTTTCCAGACTGATTCTCATGGCGAAATTAAACTGAAGCTTCCGAGATCAGGCCCTGGGTGGATCTGTACAAAAACATTAATGAAAGTAATTATTCTGTTAAAATAAGGGTTATGACTGTATTCTTACAAGGTATTATAAGGATTGTTCTCGTAAAAATACGGAAAAAATATATTAATAGTACAGAGAATAATTTTTAGTAATTTTTATTTACAGTTTTCAATCTTTTTTGGGTTGACAGTATTTTCCCGTTTTTTTTACTATATTTCTTTTTACAGTGTACACACCAAAGCATATTGATTAGACTGGCAGGCTATCACTTTGCCCCCCACCGTCATTCACACACAGAGAGATCATAATGCCTTCATTAATCAGGAGGCAGCCAGGTGTGCATGTGCTGGTGTGCATGTGTGTATCAAATCCTCCAAAATAATGTAGGTGCTTGTATGTGTTGAAATTAATTATTCCTAGAGACATGTCACATCTTTTTATATGTTCCAGTACACTGTTCACTTCAGTTACTTGAATTAATACAATAACATTTGAAAATAAGCATTTTTTGTAGCCAATTTGTGAGAGACATTTAAATGCCCATACATATTTAACTCAAGCCTGTGGGCTTGACACCTTCTCTCACTAAAAAAAACAAAGCAGTGCTAATTATCATTTGCTAAAGGCTGCCAAATGTATCATACCATTAACACATTAACACTTGCTGCAAAAGCTTCCCCACTAATTACTCAGTGGCGTGTGTACTCTGTGTTGTGTTGTGCACGTGTGCGTTTGTGTATGTGAACACGTGCATTGTCGTTACATTGTTGTCATCCTGGTTAGATTTTATAGCCCTTACTTTTTTTAGATGGTGGTAAGATTAATTAGATGGTGTGATAGGATTGTTGTAGTGTGGTTTAGTTGGAGTACCCTTTAAAATGAAAACCGATTTGCAGTGCCAAAACATTTTAACTTTCACAAGAACGTTGCAAAAATATAAATGTAAGTCAAGACTATCTTGTAAAGTTGTCAACATTTCTTTCTAATGTAAATGTTCCAACGGTCTATTGTGGCAGTTTATATGAAAATGTTCTACCAAACCATATAATTACAAAATGGCACCATTTAGCAGCTCGTTCTGCCTCTAAATCTGTCATGTCCACGTGTCTTGCTCCCTCAGCTGTCCTTCCTTCAAATTCTTCTTTATTAATTTCACCATTCAAGAAGCAAATGGCCTTGAATGTTTAACCATTGACGTAACACTGCAGTTCCATGTTGGGCTGTGTTCAGATGTGCTGGTGAAAGGAAACACCTGTATTATTGTCGTTGTCAATATAGCACGTTCTGCCAGGTCTAACGCTATGTTCACATGACAGCTTTTTTCTCCAAGTTATCAAAACATTTTGCAACTTTGATAGTGTTTTAGGGAACTTCTCCACGTTCACACGGAAATGCTAAAATTAGTGAAAGCACGCCAGGCCATTAGGTGGCGGTGTCACTTTGTTACTCAAACACTCTCCAGCAAGTCTTCTGGGGTGTGTTGAAAGCTTAAATTGTTTTGCGGAAGGTGGGGCCATGTTATCTTTGTTTTCATAAAGCTCAGCTTTTGCCTGTCCACATGACAATGCAAATGTTTTCAGGCTCTAAAAACACAGGTGTTGTTTGATGCAAAGCCAACACGCAACAAAATAGATGTTTTCATGTTTTATTTTGTGTTTTGTATTAGTCTCACATAACTATTATAGTCACATAATGGAGCATGCATTGTTTAGATTTTTTTTTGCACAGATACTTACGATAATTTCTCCAGCATTAAGATCTGGTTGAATAGTTAAATATTTTATAAGCTGTTGTTAAGTAGTGTAGGTTTCAATGTTTTTACACCTGCTTTTAACGCTCCGAGCTAGAGCTCCAGTCAGCCTGTAAGTGATAGAGTATCAGTTAAGATATGCATACAGTTAGTTAAAGCAGTATGTTGACTCATGTTTTCCAGCAACCAACAAATATGCTATTTGAAGATGGCCACAGCTAAAACAGTTAATTATAATAAATGTGTAATTATTGTGTGATTCAGCCTAATGGGGATAAGAGCAGTGGATTCTCATGGCATTCTATCTTTTGATTAATTCTAAATGTTAGATGTTCAGCTGCATCAAAGGCTAACGATCGACTGCACCGCGGTGTCCAATTTAATACAGAAAATGCTCACTGACGCAGATACACCTTTGAAATAATGCCATTCATTTATATGCAAATGATGCGGCTGTAACTGTTGAACATATTTCTAATTTAGACATTTAAACTAAAAGCGACCTTTGTACTAATATAGCTTTTATTAAGTTTCTTTCCCCCCATTATGTTTCTGTGGCAATTATACTCTACTATAATAATAGTTAAATCCAGATTTGCCCTTCTGTGACCTGGACACTTCATGTGTATTGATTATCACACCCACATCAAACACATTTGCAACCACTTTGCCTCAGGTTTGCCTGGAATTTTTTTTTTACTTTGCACTTTCCAAAGATAGCATTACTTACTGGCTCAGAACTGTTACCTGCATTTACACTTCCCAGAGGCCAAAAACATATGCACTCAGTTAGTTAATGATATCTCAATGTTACCAGTGTACGGCTACATATTTTCATAAATATGACTAAAGCTTTCTTTTGTTTTGGGATATTAGTGTAAATTATTACCCCTCCATGGTTTTAGTACTGTGAAGTACTGTGTGTGTGTGTGTATATATAGTGTGTATATATATATATATATATATATATATATATATATATATATATACACACACACACACTTTATTTTTGCTTCTTGTGTGCCACACATGTCAAGTGTGTTGAAGCATTCTGCATTCTGCCTTCCTCACTTTTAACACTATGCTGATGGCACTCGCTGTTCTGTAATTATTTGAAGTAGTGCCAGTGGGAAGTGATGCTTTTCCAGTGTCCACGGGAAGATTCCATTATTCATGTTGCTTAGCTTTGCTACGATGTAGTCTGCAGGTGTGTTATGTATTACCCAGCAGCACAGAGGAGCAGTCACGGGGGAATAGTCACGATTCCTGCTGCTCTTAAACCAGAGGAGCTGAGCTAACTAATGTGAAGGAGAGCTGTGCTGAGGAGTTACATATGCTCTCTTGGCAACAGACTGGCTCCGCAACCACGCACGCACGCACACACACAGGCACACACACACACACCTAATGCGCTGCATAGTCATCACTGCAACATACAGTAAAGGCCATCACTTCTAACTTAACTAAATAATTGAGCAGTTTCTGAAGAAACTACACGGGCTAGCTTCCCTGCGTGCTCGGCACCCTCAAATGTCCAAACCGTTGCTTTATTGTTTAAATTGCATGTTTATCGTCTTTATATAATATAATGAAATACGAAATATATGGATTACAAACGCTGTGTATTGTGTCTTTAACTCAAATAGTAGGCTATATGTTACAAGAAGTTAGAGATTACACTATATCAGCATCATCCATCCATCCATCCATCCATCTTCTCCCGCTTATCCGGAGTCGGGTCGCGGGGGCAGCAGCTTCAGCAAGGG
>JAODUK010000678.1:0-12500 GCA_027564635.1 Typhlichthys eigenmanni | reverse complement strand
AATCATATAAATATAGATTTCCTTTCAACTCTGTTTAATTATTCAGAAATATTTCATCAAGGAACACAGTAACCACCAGGAAGTTGGTCACCAAATCATTTTTGTGAATACAGTTCCATTGATTTAGCACCATTGCATGTTTTTATAATATATTGGGCACACAGGTTGTCTTAATCAAGTGTGTGTTTCCACTGTAGGTGCATCATAAAATTCACCTGCATTATGTAAAATTGGTTTCATATTTACAGGCTACCAATAGTCAAAGAACAGCATGAAGAGTATTAATATGCAGGCAAGCAATACAGGACTCATTGTTCACCAAACCACCTGCTCTGTTTAAATATGCTCTAAACCCCATGGTAGAACAGGGTTTACACTACTTATTTTTGTCTCTTCCACTACAAGGTTTTCAACATTTCAAAGGTCTGGGTACTATATTTTTTATCCACCTATCTGTTTTTGTTTTAGAAGAAACCTTGGTTTATATAACTGTGTTCAAATAAATGAGTGTTCAGTGCATTCATGGAATATGCGATGCATATTAACAAGTTTGGAAATTAAGAAATGTATGACATATACATACACAAATGTGTTCAAAAATATGATGGACAGGAACTTTCCTTATTCTGGTCCCTGGGGCCTATACAGTAGCTCTGTATCCTTAATTTCCTGTTGACAACAAAATGAACCTTATTTACAAGAGAAGATAAGACCTGCTCCCTCACAGGATTTGACATTTAATTAATATACTATTATTACGTAACAGATCACATGTGGAATTGTATCGGGGTATATTACAGTATGTGGAACCATATAAAGATACAAGTATGTATAGTACTGTATATTGTACTGTGCTTTCTTGATGCTAGTCAATAATGTAATTTCCCTTATCACATCAGCACCATCATTTGTATTTCCCAATCTCCACTTTATCTATTCTTTTTCCACTTTGGCAGTGTTGGGGATGTTACTTTCAAAAAGTAATATATTACTTATTACTTATTACTGTTCAGTAGAAGTAGTGTGATTAAGTTACATTATTACTTTCTCTACAAAGTAATATATTACATGTTATATTAGTTTTAGTATTACTTTTAATTAATAATTTCTGGACGACTACTATTGTATTGTACTGTATTGTATTGTATGCTAAGCCTTTGAATGTGAAGGCCTTCAATGCACAAAAATAGCCTACAGTCTAATTTATTATAAACTGTCTGAGATAAGTTTGCATAGTTTGCAAAGTTGCACACTTTCTAAGGCTTCATACTGAACCATGATATTGTCATGCCTCAAACGGGACAAGAATAGGTAATCATCCCAAAAAATGAGAACGCTGTGAGACAGCTAAGGATTACATCGATAAAGTGTGTGTAAAGAACAGCAGGAGGAACTCAAAGAAAGCCGATTACAGCCTACTATTGACAGGGATTTTCACATTGATAGGATAGATTATTTGATGGAGCTCAATAATGGCAATACAACATATCTTGCTGTATACACATGTAGCCTACAGCAGAACACAGACAGGTTCACAACCAGAAGCCTTCTACGGAGGACAGTTCGCTCTCTCTATCTCTCTCTCCCTCCCTCCCTTCCTCCCTCCCCACGGAGGTGAGCGCTCATTCACAATTTCTTTCTTTCTTTCTAATCTCTCTCTCTCTCTGCCTGTTCATCGAAAACGTTCATATAACATTGGCCTAATGTTAGCTGCTTACAGCTAACATCAGGAAGGAGGATCTCTTGTCTCTTGTCTCTTCCTCGATGCCTCAGAAGGCTTGTTCGCTAAGGCAGCATATATTTGTATTATTTACAAGGCTTTAGCCAATCGTTGAATTAATGGACTGTTACCAGTAATGCGCGTACGTTACTTAAACAAAAAACAATATTTCTGAGTGTAAAAGACTAACGTGTTACAATACTCCGTTACTCACATCATAGTAATATTACGCAACGCGCTATATAACGCCTTATGTAATTACATAACGCGTTACCCGCAACACTGCACTACAGACACGATTGTTGCATTAGAGATGATCATATGCTCAGTTCAGGAGTATGAAGTATGCTCCAAAGCGACTTACATGTAGTACATTTGGCTATAGTTGGACAGGTCATACACCAGCAATTGTAAGCAACCAATATTATATCAGACAACTACCATGTCAATATATAATTCAATCAAAGTGCCTAATGGCCTGAATATTAAAGTGCTGAATACAGAATTCTTTTTAAGTATAGAGAAGAAAGAAGAGTAAAAAATACAAGAACATTTGGGGAACAAACTTGAGTTAAATGTGAGTGCTAGGAGGTGGAGAGTTTGCCACTCGAGGCAATGAGGTAGACTGTGAAGAGTCCTGCAGTCCTGACTTTTGCTGCGAGTTCGTTCCACCATCGTCGTGCCAGGACAGAAAACATTCAATGGGTCTTGAGATCTCGTAGCGATGGCAGTGCCAGCCGGCCAGCCGAATTGCACTTTTCTCCTTACCTGGGTCAGATCCAGCTGTTTACTTTGTGAATAAGGCCTGGTAATGCTCCTTTGGGAAGTATTAACAGTTGTGTCCTCCTATGTCTGCGTACACCTTTTATCTTTTACCTTGCGTCGGTTATTTCTGAAACTACCAATTGGCCAATTGGCATTACCTGTTGTTGACAATTCAAAGTCATCTCACTAACCCACCCTGGTTGGTCCACCAGCAGGGTGGTTGTGAAACGTTAATGTGAACACAGTTTCCAGACTATAATCTCAGCAAAATAAATGTAACTGAGAGCAACAGCTCATCTTTGCTTATATTAAAAATGTTGGTAACTATTTACTTATGTTTTCTAATAGATTTGATTCTTTCTCAAGAATAGATGCCAATCAATACATTGAAAAAACATTAGCTTTAATCATTATTAGTTCAGAGGAACAGTTTTTTCTCCTATAGCGATTCAAAATTTTGCATATAAAACAATTCTTCTCTGCTCCTTAACTTGTCGTTAACACCGATGTCCATTATGAGATAGGACAATGGATCAGTCAGTCTACATTCTCAATTCATTAGATTGTCCAGTGAAGAGGGGCTGACCTTTGATTAGGGAGTGAAATCTGAAGCTCTTTACCGGCCAGGCACGTCAATAGAGTCAACCTTTTCTCCTTCATCTTCTTCTCTGCAGGAAACAGGAGCTGCTGACCATCTCCAACGTCCCCTTGGGAGAATGTCCTCCATCCCCACCCCGCACTGCACCACCCAGCATGAAGGTACGGTAGGACACGCACACACACACACACACACACACACGTTCAGAATACGGCTGTATTGGTGTATCCCAATGTAGGCCAATGCGCAGCCACATATGCATACATGTTATGGATAACGTGCATTTTAGACAGACATAATTGTCTTATGTTGCCATTTCAAGGACCATTAGGATGATCAGCAATCGCTTTAGCTGAAAACAACTTGGAGACGATGGCGATCGGTTGGGGGCAAACGACCAGTAATGCACAATTGGCTTGGTTGTTGGCTTGCAGTTCCTTGGATGAAGGCAAACCATAACATTTGTCTCACACCGTCTAGAAGGATTCACATATAACCTGTTCTTTATAAGGTGGCTTGATGTTTCACGTACTGTAGATGTGCTTGTGATATTGTGACTTCTGCCATAACTTACCATAGTTAGACAGAAGTACATTAGAAGCATTTATTTCAATTTTTCCTCTCAAATGAGAAAAGGCCGGTGTGTTTTGCAGAAAGGCAGATTATCATGCTGATATACAGGAAATATATGGCTCTTCTAAAAGGGAACCACTTTGCTCTCTATGTCACCTTGAGCTCAGTCTGCTTTATGGAATCTGCCTGGAGAGAATGCAGAGGTGGACCAGCTAGAGAGGAGTGGAAAATGAGAGGCAGAAGCAATATGGTTAGCGTATAGAAGATATGGACAAGCATAGAGAAAGTAAATGTTTTCTTTCAAACAGACAAACTGACACAATCAAATACACGCACGCATGAATGCACGCACACAAGCACACACATGCACACACACGCACACACGCACACACACACAAGCGAAAGCAAACCAAGGTTTTTCCACCCAAATAAAATAAAAAACGTTTATGTGAAGACATTTTTTTTTTTAAGTTGGTACCATCACATTGCTGTGGTAACAGCGCTGTATGCACAGAGACTATCCTGTTTTGGTTTTTTCGATGTGTAAAGCAAAAGTGTAGGAAGACAGCACATGTGTGAGGGCAAACATCCAGCTCAGATCAGATGAAATGCTAAAGCACAGGTTGTACCTTCTCTTTGGTGTAAACAGGAATTACTGTAAGTGGACAATCATGCTTTTGTTTTCATTGGTTATACTGCTAGATGGTACAAGGAAACCAATTAAGGCAGCACACTTAAAGAATCACATCCTAAATCATAATAAAACTTACACTTATACTCACTATAATCAGACAATAACAAATGTCTGTGTTACAAAACTATTGGTTTCGTGATTAAACCAATTGGCAGCTATTTCTCAAAAATCTAACTTTTATAATGTTAATAAAACAATATAATATTGTGGTTTAATTATGTGTAGTAATTATGAATAACAGATTTTATTATCAGTTTAACAAAGATACCATTCAGCGTACATTATATGACCGGTTCCGGTCTGGGCTGTGTGTGTGTGTGTGTGTGTGCGCGTGCACGCGCATGTGTTTGCCTTTACAAGAGCAGGTGGAGACAGACACCGGTAGGACTTGTTATGGAAGTTTTGAAAGAACCACTTGACTTTCCTGTTTAAGTGTTACAGTAAGCCCTATGTGAGAGTGAGAATTAGAAACTCATATGTGTGTAAACTCAGATTCAATAGAAGTAATCATGTTAAGGTTTTGTAATTGAGTCACAATTGCGTTCAGAAAGGAGTTCAGAGGTTCACAGAGAGCAAGGCTCTAAGTCAAATACAACGCCTGAGCGATTTTTCTTGTTGCTGGAGGCTAGTCAAGGTAGGTATACAGTCAATGCTTCAACAACTTTAATGAGGAACTATCGTTTGTGTTTTAATTTAGTGTCTGATTTAACATGAATTGAATTTGAAGTCACAGAGAAAAATGCTTTAGGACTTGCAAATTTGTATAATTTTTATCTCCTACAAACACAACACAACAGTTACACACCTTCTCAGATTCTCCATTGCAGGTACATCTTATCTACTGTACCCACACCCATATCAATAAGTCCTAACTTATTTTTTCTTATACTTTTCTAGCACAAATACAAATCAATAACTACAACAGCTTACATCTGCCGCTATGAGTCTCAAATGCAGTTTTTTCTATCACAAATGACAAGTTCCCACACTCTTCAATTTCGCACCATATGTTGCAGATACATGTGGTGCAAAGGTGATTTGTGGACCTGCATAAACCTGTAGACTGTAGGCAGGGGCAGGCATTGTTCAGAATCCTTTTGGCCAATAAAAGCAGGTTGTTTGGATGCACGTGGTCTCCAAGTGATTTGTCTAATAGCATTTGGTGAAGAATTGGGGCTCGTGGAACTTGCTATTTGTGATAGAAAAGAGAGTGGGTAACACTTTATTTGAAGTTTGTTCATTAAGACTGACATAACACTGTCATAACCATGACACGACACCTGTCATGAACTTTAATGAATGTTTATGACTGATGTCATTATGATTGTTGTCATTAGAACATTTAACAGAATTAAACATTACTTTTTTTACCGAATTACAGCTAATGACAACATTAGCTGTAAGAAAATGTCATGTTTAATGTCAAGTTGACATCGTTTGGGATCTGTCTTTGTCATGACAACTTGACATTAATCAAGATGATATAACCTGTTTTTGTCTTTGTCATGACAACTTGTCATTACCCACATTCAATATTATTTACTGAATTACAGCTAATTACAACAGTCATAAACATTCATTAATGTTCATGACAGGTGTTCATGACAGTGTTATGTCAGTCTTAATGAACAAACTTCAAATAAAGTGTTGCCAAAAACTGCATCTGAGACTTGTAAGCAGCAACTGTAGTTATTGGCTTGTGCTAGAAATGCATCCAATAAAAAATACTTTATGACTTAATATTATGAGTGTGTAAATGTGTTTTGCATCATAGTAACTGCAGCATCTAGCAAAAATGTGAGAATAAGATTTGTAAGCGTAACTGTTGTGTCATGTTTGCAACTCCTAAAGTATGTGACTTCAAATGTAGATACACATGTGTGACTTTCGACAACTACAAATCCCACTGTTGCTCAGATGTTTTGCACAAACAATACCATCATAATTTCATGGTTTGATTTCATGGTCTCATTTCGGAAAAAAGTCTTCGTGACAGACAGTCTTTCTTGACTTGCAGACAGTGCATAGATCCCATGAAACTATTCATTTGATTCCTGCTCAGTCAAAGCTAATAGGTCAGGCCCCTTTCTTAGGTCCAACCCTCTTAAAGCCCTCCTCCCCTAACACCACTACTGTATTCAGAGTATCCACCACAGTGGGATGGAAGATAATGCAGTCCAATACAGTGTATCTTGAATGCTTAATGGATCTCTCGCCCCTGTCGTGCTAAAACAGTAGGATAATAATGCTATCTGTGACTGAGGTACAGTTGTTTTACATCTTATAATATAGACATTGCTGTTCAAATTGTTTGTTTGGTATGATTCCTCATGGCTATTTCATCTAGTAGCCTAACCACACCTGTCAACTTTGACATTCATAAGAATGGTAGCTCAGTGCTTCTTATTTGCTGACTTCATAATTCTGACAGTTGGTGCAGATGCTGGTCTAGAGACAAAATATCAGCCTGTAACTAAACACGCATTTTCTAAAGATGTGTGTCCAAGTCACCGCCAGTATTCATTTGGAGTTTGTGTCTGGGCAGTTAAATAGTATATTATACCAGTAATAACCACAGGAGCTATAAGTCCATACATGCAATGTGCATCTTGTTCAGTTCATGACATTATGTGTCATTTGTGTAACTTATTGTGGGTGAGGGTACAGCCCTTTGAGACGTCACTCTGTCAATCATTAGACCAGGCTGTGTATGTCTTTCTGAAAGTCCTCCTATCTGCCAGCAGCCTCTGGTAGTCCCAGCGCGTTGCCATGGGAGATAAGAAATGAGATGTTATTGCTGGGCTAGTCGGGGAGAGAGACACACACACACACATACAGAACTGCATGGAGTTAAACACAGACTAACAGACCTACATTAAACAGTGTTTAGTTGAAAGGTATAAACAGCAGAGAGTGTCAGAATACAGCCCAGGGATGAGACATGATACAAACCAGAGAGAAATAAAAGTTGAAGTTAGAATGTTGGGAAAGAGAAAAGATCGGTGGGCTATCTGAGACATACTGTACTAGTTAGTTTGCAGTATTCTGGTTGGTCACCAGTGTTTGGCAAGTTACTCAGGAATTGTAATAAGTTACTATTTACTTATTACTCATTCAAAATATAATAATATTACTTTACGTATTACTGGGTAATAAAAGTAATTAGTTACGTTACTATTTACATTATTACATTATTTTCACAATCACTAACCTGCCTCACCCCTTCTGATAAATGATAACCTGTGTGGCCAACTCATTTTAGAATTGAATCTTATTGGAACAATAATGGACCTTAGGAGTCAACAATCAGCCAAAATGAAAGCATTGCAGCCTCTCAAACCATATGATTGACAGGTTGGTTCAATTGGCCTACCCTAAGTTTGCTAGGACCAGAAATATTGTTCTTAGTAATGCAGCATTACTTGGGTAAGTAATTGTAATATTATTACCGTTTTGGAAATAGCAATTAGTGTCCACCGTGTATTATTGTAGTTTATCACAATATTATAATGCAGTTTGCTACAACTGAACACCTAGATACAGTATTCACCAACTAGAATTAATTGATTCCGTATTCAAGCTATCAATGTATTTTGGTAGTCTACATGCACATTCACACAGGCCTTTGTATGGACAAGCAGACAGACTGCTTGTCGCCTTGTTAAATCAGCGGCAGGCTGC
The DNA here is from genome assembly GCA_027564635.1 of Typhlichthys eigenmanni. NCBI lineage: Eukaryota > Metazoa > Chordata > Actinopteri > Percopsiformes > Amblyopsidae > Typhlichthys > Typhlichthys eigenmanni. The sequence continues at coordinate 4,469 of JAODUK010000678.1, read as the reverse complement.
TAGAAACATTGCACTAATGAGCTGTATTGCAATCTCAATCTATCCCCATGTGTTGTGACACACAAATAAACATATCCTCTCACCCATGTATACACACATAGGGACTAAACCAACAGCCAGCCAACAGGCATGCCCATGCCCATGCCCATGCCCATGCACATGCAGCCTACGGAGAACATACGGTATGCTGATTGCCTGGGCTGCATATCTAACAGATATAGATAGACAGCTGTACTTATTGTTAGTGTGGCCGTGCAGTGTTGACTCTCCAAGAGCAGCTGCAGTGTCTGTATCAGTTTACAGCACCATAACTGGTTACATATTAACTCAAAGATACTCTCGCTCTCTCTCTCTCTCTCTCTCTCTCTCTCTCTCTCTCTCTCTCTCTCTCTTGTTGTCTGGTAGGCATGACTGAGAGACCTAATCTCAGGTAGTCATGGAAGAGAGTAGTATGGGGCTTGTTACCTGCTGTTAGAAAAAGTGACTTCATGCATTGCTTTTATTGTAAAGCTGTTAACAGAAAGTTACCAGTAAATTGCCTACGGTTGGTAAGGCATTTATTTTGCTGTATTTGATTGCAGTCACATACTGTCCTGTGTTTGTCTGACACTGCTAAATCAGGTAACATAATTTATCATGAAAAGTATATAGTACCAGGTTGTTTGTATACGGTGTAAGTGGTTTTAAGTGTGTTGTCAGTAACAGAATAGCCAGAAGTTGAAAGAACGTATGTACGGCATGTAATACATTTGGCAGGGTACCATATCATCTCATTTGTTGAATCAGAGCTTTCGCAGAGACAGCTGACGAAGACAGCTTGTTGCCACATGATGTGCAGGTGGTACATGCCAATATTATCACGAGGCCTTTAATAACCATCTGGGACCTCAGTCTACCCAAAGGCCAGTTCATATGCCTTAGAATTAGAAGTGTGCACTGTATAAGAATGTTAGCCTGGCTCCACCAGCTATTGGTCTGATGTATCCAGACCCAACAGTCACTTTGTGAATAGGGTCTGGACACGCTCCATTAGAATTTGTTGCAGCTTCTTTTGCTTTTTTTTTTTTTTGTCTTAATTTGACGTTACATTTTTAAACTATTATAACTACTATACAGCCTTTAACCAATCAGCGTTTTGTATTGCTTCATCTAGCTGTACCACCATTTTGAAACGCACGTTTGACGTCAAGGTCATCTCACTTATCCACCTCCATGGACACTGAATGGTCTGCTATCTATGGTGATGAACATTGAGCTGAGAGCTCAGGTACAGTAATCTTGTTCTGTGGCGGTGGGGTAAGTGTGATGACGTTGAAATCAAGCATCAAGTACTATGCAGGGCTGATAGATGAAGTGAGACCAACATTTGTAGCAACACGCATTGGTTAAAGGCTGCAATAGATTCATGAACCTGTCTGGTTAGACAATGAATGTACCGTGGTGTGTTTGTTGTAATACAACTGCTAATTACCTACATTTCACACACACACACACACACACACACACACACAAACAAGCGCAAACACACACACTTTTTGTAACTATTTGTCATAGGCAAACACACTTATCACACACAACCATTTCACTCCTACAACTTGTAATGTGACAAGGTGAAAGCAGTTGAAGGGCTTCCATTCACTGTGAATACGCTCACGAAAACGACACATGTATGTATGTGTCCTGGTTTGTGTGTGAGTGTGTGAGAGAGAGAGAGAGAGAGAGAGAGAGAGGGTGGGAGTGACTCAGTGAGGAAGTGGTTGCTTATCGGTGTGTGGTAGCGGGTATGAGAGGCTTTTGGGCACTTTTTATCCGCCCCCATTAGCCCGCCAGCAGCACTCAGTTCATGTTGTGGTGGAGAGTTACAGCTGATAGGATCTGCTGCCAGGCTGTGCTATACAATATGTAAGCAATGTGAGCATTGGAAATGCATACAATGGCATTATTTGTTGAAGTACTTAGAGGAGGGAGATGGTGTTTAATTATAACCCTATCTATTACCGTTAGACTGTCTTAACATTAGTTAGACAAACTTGACTGCTACAGGTTCCAATAATTATTTGGTCCAAGTAACATTTAAAATTTTTTTTTAGGTTGAATGTTTTCTGTGTGTGTTTTTTGTTTTGTTTATACAGGGTATGTTTGACCTCAAGTGTCCTCGAGGCATGGAGAAACCCCAATCTGTGTAAAAAAACTAAAAACTGATCCTCTATTGTAAAAAAAAAACACACAAAAATGTAAATGTTCTTGCTTTTAAAACACATAGCTGTACACAGTAATGCCAGTGTCAGAAGTGTGTTGTCATATGATCCTCATTGTGGCTGTAGCATTGTAGTGTGTGTTGATTTCAGAGAGATAGAACAATTGATCCGCAGGTATTTCTGTAATAGGTAGGAAGTCAAAATATCAAAGGTTAAAAAAAAATCGGTATGTCCAGTTTCACGGACATGGATTAAGCCTAGTCCAAGACTAAAACAACAAATCTATGAAGATCTCCTTTGAAAAAGGTTCTTGGTCTAGGACTAGGCTTAATCCATGTCTGTGAAACCGACCCAAAAGGGTTAATAAAGAGAGTGGACAGACATATGATGCTCAATTGCTGATGCCAGTGATCTGCATCACTCAAAACTAAAAGGTGCAGTAACGAGCGCAATGTCTCTCAATCCAATGGCGTGTCAGAACATCTGACACGTATCTCTTTCTCTCTCTCTCTCTCCCTTTCAGTCTGCAGAGTTCTTCGACATGCTGGAGAGGATGCAGGTGAGCGCATCGTTCACTTTCCACTCTCTCCGTCTCTCTCTACAGTCCTGTCTCCCTCGTCGCACCTTTCATCCCGTCACTCTCCGCCCTCCCTCGTTTACTGGTTAATTCCCCTTCTTATCTCATTCAACCACCTCCTCTGAAATGAGTGCTGTTGTCATGGTTATCTGCTCTTAGCCTGTAATATTGTGCCTGTCGTTGGGTGACTGTCTTTATCTGCCCCCGTTGTCTCCCATTGACTTCAGCAATGCTCAGTGTCCAGTTCTAACAGAGAAATACATATATGCAATCACACACACACACACGCACACGCACACACACGCACACGCACACACACACACACACATACACACACACAGATATTTCAATTGTCACTCCTTGTAAGACTGCTGGCTCCAATCTGTTGTTCTGATTGGGTAATAGGCACTCTGGGCTTGGGCTCGGCATGGGGCTGCTCTCCACTTCTCTGTGATCCACATTGATTCTTCTGTGGAAAATAACTCTCCCTCTGTGACTGTCTGGGCCCTGTAGGCACTGGCTCTCATAGGTACGCACTGGACAGATTGGGGGGGACAAAGAGAGAGGCTAGCTGGGATGAAAGTGCTCATTGTAGTGGAAAGAGTGTCTCAAAGTGATTCAAAGTGTTCAAAGACAGGGACGTGCTTTGATTTCTTTCTTTTTTTTTACAGTGGAAAAAGGTATTACCTGTAATTGGTCAATTACTGGAGACATTACCGCCACATGAGTGACTTTTAACAATTCATCCTTCACTGTTTAATAAATTAGTAGTTGTATAAAATTGGTAATCTAATCACATTTGTTTCTTGTCTATAAAAGGTGTTTGGGGTAGGAATAGATTGATATTTGTCAGTACAGTTGATTCTGCCAGATTACTTCCAGTAAGAGATTGCACTTTTGTGTTTTATGGAGCCAGATGAAGTCACTGACACACACACAACCACACTTAATAATGAAGTATAAACACCGCATCTGCGACAGCTGGAGGCGAGGGAACACAGTGTGTGGAGAATAGAGCGGTATTTAGGTGTGGAGGAGGAGTGGGGGCTGGGGTGGGTAAGGCTGAAAAGGGAGACTTCTGAAAGGTCTGACTTGTGGACCAGAAAAGACCTGTAGTGGAACACACACACACACACACGCGCCCACACACACACGCCCCCACGCGCGCACACACACAAGCACACGCACACTCACAACTGCTCTCAGCCTTTGCATTGTGACTCGGTCTCACATTGACCCATTCTATTGAACCCTGCAGCTAGAACAGTTTGAAATCCGCCCTTCCAACCTCTTTCTCTTACTGAGTAAAAATCCTCTAAATTGAGCCACTGTGTTCAATGCCCTATTCTGTTGTCCCCCCACCCCCTGACAACCATAGACTCACAGCAACATACAGCGAACAGAGAAAGAAAGAGGTGTGTGCGTGTGTCTGTGACTATCTTTCTCCGATGTGTTCCCCACCCTTGATGAATCCATTTAAATGCACCCCGTGCAACCATGACATCGCCACCTGAATCAAATCAACGATGTCAGTTCCTTGATTGGTGTGTGTTTGAGCAGTCTTTGTTCTTTTGTCTCCCTGTGTATTGTACATGTTTCTGTGTATCTCTGTGAGTGTGCTTAAAACCTGTTCATCCCTAAGTGGGTCGTGCACGTAACTCACCCCCATCCCCACAACTTGTCGAGTTATGGTT
>JAODUK010000677.1:0-13503 GCA_027564635.1 Typhlichthys eigenmanni | reverse complement strand
GCTTTTTGATTAAAATACATGTTCATTGTTAACCCAACCTGCGTTTGGTTTCTGCCACCCCCACTCATTTCGTGACACCTACATAGTTTGGACCTCAACGGGATAAGTTCTTTCCATATTATTACCCATAAAAAAAAGCAACATGTATAATTAGAACTAATAAAAATAAGTAATTTTCCTGCCATGTGTATCCAGACTCGTTAATTCCAAATAAATGGGTCATTATCAATCTTCTAATAACCCATTAGGTGAATCAGGTGTGTTGGAGCACGGTTCACCACCCCTGCACTAGTGTGTGTGTGCCCCGGTCTCTCGTCGGTTATTGTATATGAATTCTAAGTGTTTTAGAGAGTATGCGGTCCGGTTCGTTCTTGGCAATAAACCTTTCAACCCGATACATCGTCACTACCCCTGCCCACGCTCCCAGCGTGACACTCCTCTGATAGAGGTTCATGAGATGAATAACACAATCAGTTTTTATTGGCTGGGTCCTACTGTGCAATGTGGGTAAAGGCTGTAGTGGAAACGTAGATGATTTAGACTAAAAACTGTGTAGGCAGTAAACACTGGTTCTTAGACATTGGTCCTGGCGTGTTGCCATTTATCGGCTGCCTGAAAATGTCTGGTGCAATTGTTTACAGTTCACCACATGGGACTGACTGTTTTGCTAACGCGTGTTGAAAGGTTAGCATTGTGACCCTTACTTTGAGAAAAATATATGGAGATAAATCAGAGGCTATAAGTTTGGCATTGAAAAACATGTATTGGCAATAAAATAAACAAAATCGGCATTGTTTAAAAAAAATTCAAATAAAATATTGCCAATAAACATTGGCATTGAAACATTTTTATTTTATTTAAAAAATATGTTTTGATGTTTTATTGTTTATTCTTATGTGCTTTAATCAACGACAATCACATATTTGTTTGTTGTGTTCGCTCTGAAAATGCTGACATGAAACAATAAATGATTGTCATTTATATAACACACACTAAATAAACAATAAAACATCAAAACATATTTTTGGTGTTTCAATGCCAATATTATCTTTTACTTGAAACATGTTTAATCAATGCCAATTAAATGCCAATGCCAATTAAAGTTTCTGATTTAGCTCCATAACAATACCTCCCAACGCTGTCATTCTGAGGCTTCAAGCGTTCAGGTGAGACAGTTGCTGCAAAGGCAGATAATGTTTTACATGACACCATTACCATGGAATGGGCAAAAGCAACTGGATGGAAACCCCAATGTTAACATTCAATGGCCAGTATATGCTGCTGCTTTTGGAAGCCAATGCCAAGGAATGTCTTCCAGGTGGCATGGCAGCTTCTCTTCCCTGTAATAGGGTGAACCGCTAACACAGACCTTGCTATAATGTAAAGGTCATTGTTGCCAGTGAACGATAAAGCAGGATATAACAGCCTGCTCTACAGTTTAGAAGTATAAATTTCTTTATTCCATCCGGAGTTTGTAGTGGAGTGCCATAATTGTTACACAGTTCCAATAGATCTTTAGCCACACACGGGTCAGTTCATTGTATACGGTATATCCATATGGCTGTGGACATGTCAGGCAGTCTCCCTGCTGGAGTACACTGGCTGTAGCCATAAAATCAGGTTTCAAGGTGTTCAGAACATTGGCTTATACAACATGATGTACTGTCTGAGTAGTCACTTGGTATTATGTGGGTACATATAAACATCCAGGTGTGACCTTATTTTGTAAATGCGCTTTTAAGGTTGCCCTGCTAAAAAATCCAGCATAAACCAGCATGAATTCCATGCTGGTTCATACTGGTTAGTGCTGGTGTAGTGCTGGTCAAGGCTGGTTCATACTGGTTAGTGCTGGTCTAGCTGGCACACCAACAACCAGCATGTGATGCTGGTACACAAGAAAACAGCATGTGATGCCGGGGTACCAGCAAACCAGCATTCCGTGCTGGTTCCAGCATGCAAAAGATACCTTATGCTGGTGACCAGCAATGCTGTATTTTTTAGAATCACATTAAGTTAAAGATGAGCTGTTATTCCCTTTATATATATAATAATTGTTACTATTATTGTTCAGATATGTGTTCCTGCAGGGAAGGAGGGGAGATAATAACTACACAAGGTATTTCGGGCAGATTAGTTTGTTTTCATTTTGTCTCAATGCAAGTCTACATCTGATGCTGTTTTGCTTTTGGCTGCAGTTCCACCAGGCTTGGGGTACTGTACCATCCTGAGCTCACACGTTCCTTATCTCTGAAACATATCTGCTTGAGTACAGTATGCAGAATCTGTAGGCAATGCCGGCACAAGATTTCTGCAGTGTATTTGCAGTCTGAGCAGACCAATCACGTTAGCAGCTTTGGTTGCATGCACGTCAACAGTCCATACAGACAGCAACAGAGGCGGAACATATTGGCCCTTACCACATGAGGTATACTGTAGACAGCTGATTGGTTCCGAGATTGGCAAGTTCCAGTTGGATTCTTCCATCTGGATCCCTTCCGTTCGAAAGTGTTTGTCATAAAAGGTGGTGTTAACACTGTACATTTCAATAAAATGTATTTATATAACTACAAAAAATACACTACGTACACTACAAAAAATCAAAATCTTACCAAGTATATTTGTCTAATTTCTAGTAAAAAGATCATGATGGTGTCACAAGGCTAGTTTAACTACAGATATGGTTGACTTTAGCAGCTCTGGGTAATCATGTTTTCCTTCATTCAGCTGAACTAACAATGCCCATCAAAAATAATGCTTTAGTTTACAGGCAGCTTCCTTTAATTACATGGCTGATGGAGACCTTTAGCTGCAGATATTAAGTCGGTGTGGAGCCCACATTTGTGCTGACTCATCATTTCCTGCAGGTAAACACATCTGACTGAATGTAACATAAAGGTTACGCTGTTGCAGCATAACAGAAGATTAACTGCGATGCTGCAAGGCATTAGACACGGTATAAGAAAGGTTTGCTCTGTCACTTTAAGACCAATGCTTCTTGTTTTTAGCAGAAGGCTTGTATGCCTTCTATAGAGATTGCATAAGCACTATTTTCTATTCCGAGGCTAGATATTGTAAAACAGTTGCAAAAGCATATACTGTAGGCTGATTGGAGGAAATGTGCTCTTGTAATAACAAGCTTGTCATGGGATGACAATAATGCTCACACAGTTCAGCAGAGCAGTCCAAAACAAAGACACAATCATCTGCAGGACGTAATCTACTGGGGCTGAGGGGGCCTGGGAGGTAAACTCTGACAAAGCTCTCTGTCCATGATGAATGGTTTGTGTGTGTGGGTGACCCAGTCAATGGAGAGCTGCCAAGGCCAAAGATAAGGAAGCTCAACTGAGACCTGACTGTAAACCTCTCAGTAGATAAGTGTAGCATTGGGCTAAGCCCACATAACATGCCGTGCCACCATACCTGCCAACCAACTTCAGCAGTAGGAGTTTGGGAAACTGTTGGAGAAGCCTTTAGCTCATGCAAGTCTTGCAATGCTGTAACTGCACCTGCAAATGTTTACAAAATACAAAGCAACTATCTCTTAGTAAATGTTTTAAAAGATATTTGAAAGCCCTATAAGCAATATAAGGAGCTGTAAAGATATAGTTGCAGCTTGAGCAGAGAATGACACTCCCTGTGTGTGTGTGTGTGTGTGTGTGTGTGTGTGTGTGTGTGTGTGTGTGTGTTTGTTTTAATCTGAGTAATCCTCTGTTCTTTGTTTACACTGCATGTTAGTTTGTGTGTGTGTGTGTGTGTTGGTGGCCTAGATGTTACACATTGAGTGACATCTTTTGGCAGGCAAGATCATACATATATCCATTCATAAAGGCACCTCATCCCTAACCTGACATGCCAGATGGATTGTTAGACACAAGTCCATCTGGGAAGCCGTCCATCAAAACCGCCTGAAAAGGGACAGTTGGTCGGGTCATTGTTGTTTTCAAGTCGTTTTCGCTGTAGCACACCTCAGCCCCGGAACCACTGATATGTACAAATGTGTACAAACCTTTGTGTGTGTTGTTCTCACAATATGGCTGCCTTACACCAGCGGGCCAGTCGATTTCAAAGCCCACTGTTCAAACAGCTCATCCAGAGCCACCTGGACTCATCTGTGAAGAGGATCAGCTCCACTAGGGTGCCAGTAGCCACTAACGTCGGTGACCACGCCAAGGTGCTGTCGTCGGATCAAGACCCCCGGGCGAGGTGTTGATTTCCCTGCGGTGATTTCTGACAGTTGGTGCACACATTCCTCCGTTCCGATTGGCTGGGAATGAGCCAGCTGTGGCAGCCCTGGCCTGCCGCGCTTCCACGTGGTCATGTGAGGCTGGTTGGACCAACTGCCAAAATCTCAGAGGCTGCGGCAGAGAAATGAGAATTCATTACTCTGGCAGCAGCTCAAGTGGATGTTTGTGTAGTCAGCACATCAGCTGGTAGAGGCATCTGTGTGTTGCTGCCTTTCAGAAAGTGTACATGCGGCCTTTTGTCATTACACGGTAGTGATCATGCTCTTTAAACAGCATGTTAACATGCTAATGCCCAGTAGATTAGCTTGCACACTTAACAGGTATGTATGTGGGCACAATTAGTTTCAAGAGAATCAAGCCCTGTTCAGAATGAAGAAGGATTTAGACCTTTTATTTCAACTCATGGAAAACGGGAGCAAGGTTGCAGTTCGCACTGATGATAAATTGGCTCGTTTTATTTGTGAAGGTTATCTGGCTCTCACTCGTGCGCATGTCTTCCGCACCAGCCATCAAGTCTCTTTAACCACTGGGCAGAGTTTCTTCCGCCGACACGCCTGTAATTGTTACTCGGACTCAAGCTGCAAGGATTTGAAGCTCTTCAGACTGATTTGAAGCTCTTCAGACTGATTCTTGCGGCAAAGTCAAACTTAAGCTGGCGAGATCAGGATGGTCTCAGGCTCACTTACAGAAAATTAGGCAACATTATACATCTTTTGTTTAGTATAATAACCTACATTTAGAGCATAGGGATGAAAGTGAGGGGTCCATTCTTATTTAAGGCAGGGTCTGTCATTCTCGGGAACCCTTGCCATCTTTGAGTTTAAAATCAAAACAAATGCACTCAGAAGCTCCGCCCCACACATTGAAATGCATTGTGAAGCCTAGGGCATTGTTGTGAGCGGTGTTAGCCACTACTGACTATTGCTAGGGCTGTGAAGAAGTACCAGGTTATTTCTTTTTTTTAGCGCACACAGAGAACGATAAGCTAGTGAAATGGAAGGAGATATTTGGTGTATTTGCTTACAATTAGCTTACAATAGCTGACTATACCTTTAACCCAGAGTGAGTTCCCAGTCAGGGTCTTAAATGTGCCTGTGTTACTGTCAAAGTAGGACATTGTGGGAGGAGGGTGTTCAGTAAGATTCTGTGATAAAAACATAAATTCCCATGATTGTTTTATTGAAGGGATGTTCCGTAACCCCCTGAAGCTCATCTCAAAACCCTTTGCATAATTAAAAACCAAATGCAGCGCCATCAATCGCCAGAGCTCTCCTCATTCCAGAACACTTGTATATGGATATAAAACCCTTTAATCCCACGACAAGATACATAATACAGGTGGCCCCGACAATCGCTGATGCCAACCCACCGAGCTAAGGCTCTCCTAAGAAGGAATAAAAGACAAAGCTGAGCTCAGACAAAACATATTGAAAATACTGGAATAAACACCAAAAGATAGGCGAGAAATCCGAAAAGACCAACAACAAACGTTTATATAACCCGGATTCTACTGTGGGAGAGATGTTTCTCCTCCTCCACATGTGCATCTGTGTGTCTCTCTTCTTTCATTGATGTTTGCAGCACAATGCTGTGCACCCACACATATATAACCGTGTGTGTGTGTGTGTGGGAGGGTGGGGGTTTAGTGGGAAAGGGAGGGTTCCGGGGGAGATGGAAGGGAGGAATAAATGGAGAGATGTGTGTGAGGAGGTGAAGACAAATGGTCATTAGTACAGGTAGGATGGGGGAATGGGAGGGTGATGTATTGTTTTAATGTGTGTGTGTGTGTGTTGCGCACACAGATGAAACCCAACGTTGATAATAAATACATATTAACCAAGCTTTCTCTCTCCTCCTCTGTTTTCCTTCACTTCATCTGTGCTGTCCTCCTTTTGTGCTTGCTCCTTCCTCCTCCTCCTCTCCAATCTGTATTCTTCGCTCCTCGGCCCCACCCCTCTATGGTGACCTCACCGCTTGACCTTCAGCTCTGCTGCAGAATGTTCCAGTGGGGCCACCTCTGAACCGCGGCACGCAGACGAGACCGCTTAGTCCAATCAACAGCCCCCCCTGTGGGTCACATTGAAAACACATAACATAGGGTGCTGAGAGGACAAGGCAGGGCATCAGAGCACTGTGTAGTCCTTTGTCTGGTATGTCACTTAATGCTGGAGTTATTCATACACATCTCATTGAAGTTATGCATTAGATCAGAGGTCTTCAACAGGAGGTCCGGGACCCCTAGGGGGTCATCAGAGGTACTGCAGGGGGCCCTCCAAATTATTTGGTCACAAACGTATTTTCATCAAAAGATTTAAACATGACCACTTTGAATGGGACAATCACTTTTGGGCAGGACACCTGTCAATACAACACCTTCAGCAGCTAATGCTATATGCCAGTAATCACACTAGTTTAACTAAATGAAAAAGAGCGCCCCATTTGCTGCGTGTTTTGATTGCATTGCTTGTTACAAGCTGTTCCTTAGTCGTCTCCTGTTTTCAACAGTCAACATGATGGGATAAAATCCAACAACAGAACAGCCATGCTCATGCTCACTGGCGTTTGAAAGGAAAACTATACCTTTAGTTGAATTATTAGTTTAATAATTTAAAGATAAGATGCACCGTTTTGCAATTTGAAGATGTCAGCTTGCAAGTAGGTAGGCTGTTTCAGTTTTGTAATTTGCATGAATGATGCATAGATTAAGTCCCCGTTATCTTTTATTTTAAACATCCATCCACAAACATCCATATCCACATTTAAAAGTGTACCGGTAGTCTACTCGCAATTTCGCTGACATGACATGACCCATGTGCTGGTAGCCCTACCGTATGCCTGTTTTGTATTTAGTTGATAGCCTACATCTAGTAAATATAATGATTGACGTTTAAAATAACAACCACAGAATGAGTGTTCGATGTGGCACACCAAGTTTTTTGTGGCACACAAAGTCATTGTTCTGGCTACGCTAGCTAGAATTATGCCTGTTATCATTAGATTTGACGAGACATATAGACAAGTAGGCTATTTAAAAATAGGTCTACTTCATGATCGTTAAACTTGTTTTCTTTTTCTGGATTCCATTGCTTTCGGGCACCGCAACTTCCGGATTTGTCTGGAACATAGGCCAGACCACTTGCTGTGTTAACGGCAAATTCAGAGGCCGGTGCCAAGCGCAGATTACGTGATCAGTCACAAGTACATCCAATGTAAAATCCGTTGCCACAAAACGCTATCAGTGTGCGCTATCTGGTCTGGCTGCGCTCACATGCTAACGTACGTACATGAGGCCCATATGTTCAGTCGTTGACATTGACAACGTGCCACGCTACATTGACAATGCACCATTCTATTTATACCTGAGCCCTTGCTGGCTCTCGCACCCAATCACATTCCAGTTGATGTATGTGAAGGTTTAGGGCTTAGGCCTTAGGGAGGACATTGAGATTGAGCCCACATTTTAAACATTGGACATGTCAGAGAGTGACGTAATGTTTAGACAAAGTGTGTGTGTGTGTGTGTGTGTGTGTGTGGGGGGGGGGGGGGGGCGGTGTATATAACACAAAAAAAACTGTTTGCACTTATAAATCAGTGTTTCTTTGTGTTCTGTGGCACTTCAGCTGTCAAATTGGATTCCAATCACGTTGAGGTAAATAGGGCATGAACCTTGTATGTTCTACATACGGAGAAATGGTTTATTCATCAACATGTTTACCTTTTTCTCTAGAGCCCGGTCGGCCTTGGCTAAAAAGGCAATGGCTTTTATCCCATGCCATGAATATGAGTGCTGTGATGCTTAAGGCAGGCTCCACACATCACCTGCCACATGCGTGTAAATGTTTGATCATGCTAGTTTTGTTCCCAGGTACGTCCGATGAAATGTTAATGAAATGAAGGACTGGAGGAATCTGTGTGTGTGTGTGTGTGTGCGCGCTTCAGTGCTACCTGACTCTTACAGGTATAAAGGTACGACGGTTATAGGTTGATAATAACATTATATGCGTCAGTATGCTTTTATTTATTTGCCCATGGCGATATAAGGTAAAGGATGTTTTTTACTCTACATTACAAAGTTTAAGATAAAAACCCTTTAAAGCCTAAATGTGAAAATTGTCAAACGCTTAATGCAATTTTTGAAAATATACAGTGGGGCTTAAAGGTACCCTACAAATATATGTTTAGTAATTAAATATAAAAAAAATTTTAACAAGCAATATATTTTAATAGACTCTAATTTCCAGACCCCTATGTGCTGTAGGGCTAAATGAACATTATACAGAGATTATATGATCACATTTTGTGGACGGTCTGGGGGTCTCAACATGTGAGCAGGTGAGGATGAATCAGGACAGGTTGTGCAGGGTAGAGATGAAGAAGGAGCTGTGTGTGTGTGTGTGTGTGTGCGTGTGTGCAGGTAAAGGTGCTATTATTATCACATACACATCCTCTGCATTTAACCCATCCCTCAAGGGAGCAGTGGGCAGCCGCTGTGGAGCGCCCGGGGACCAGCTCCTGGTTGAGGCCAGTGTCACTGGTCAATGGCACTGGCTGGAGGGTGAACCTAACATGTTTTTGGATAGGTGGGAAAACCGTAGCAAGCAAACACACGCAGACACGGGTAGAATGTGCAAACTCCACAAAGAAAGTCCTGGACGACCGGGTTTCGAACGCGGGACACCCATGCTGCCCAGTGAGCAGTGTGTGTTTGGGTATGGTGGAGTTAAATTCTAATTCTGCAAATAGGTATATTTAAACTGTGTGTGGGGAAGGGGGTATATTGTAATAGTGGGCACTCTTCCTCTGTACTATACAGTATGTTTAAAGATAGATATGATAGCATGTTGTGACCAGTATTGGGGTCACGACATACACATTTAGAAATCAATGGCACTTTTGTTTAAATGTAATTTGTAACGGATAGCATCCATCCTCATTTTGAGCCAATAGTTGTTTGCTTTCAGAGTAGAACCATTCTAGTTATTGTGTGGGTTGTCACAAATAGATAAACAATTTGTTTATACGATTACAAGATTACATGTTTGTGGCTCTTAAGAGATAAGAGGGCTGGACAAAAAAGTAATAGAAGCGATATGAATTTGGTTTGGCTTTAAAAGTAGATACATTTTACAAATAAAATATTAAGTTGCTTTTCTTGTATCTATTCTGAAATGTTCAAGGTTATCAATTCTGTTGTAGACAGGTGGTATGCAAGCGATTATATATTTGCCACAAAGGTAATTTCTAGCAATACTGTATAAACAAAAACATCATTAGCATTAGATTTGAATTGAATATGTACTGTAATGCAAAATAAACTTAACAAATCAGTTCTAGACATGAATGCAATAACAGTAGGCAGACAGTAACAATATACTTACTTACATTTTTTTTCTACTATCTGTACTTTATTTGGCTGTAAATTATTTCTGCAGCATTTAAAAGACAGATGTTTTTACTCGGCTACATTTTTATGTTTCCCATTTATCTTTAAAGCATAGCTTTGAAATAAGCAAATACATTTTCTTTTCTATTCTAAAATGTGACTTATGCATTTGTCAGGAGTAAAACTAATCACAACTGATTTCTACACTGGCAGTCAGGTGTTTTCAACATTTCAGTTTTGGCAGAAGTAATGATGGCTACGGCAGATAAAGATTGCTCTCCAGAACTCTCATGGTCCATGGTCATATCAGAAGTCCATGTTGGAGATTTTTTAGATAAATGAAGATTGATTAAAATAGCTTTATTTGTTAGTCTGTTTACCACGCACTGTTTGGTTGTGCACATTGTCCACCTGTGCAGTTAGAGGCACTTCAGGAGAGTCATAAATGACCTGTGTTGCACATTTAGATCTAATAAGTAAAGCACCTACAGAAACAGTCATAAGTTTGAGAGGGAATTGATCTAACAAGAAAAGATTGCATAATCATCAATACACAACAGATATCGTTGCCCCATCATCCCAATGAGATACATGAAACGTAAATGCAACATAATCATGACAGTTGTTCCACACAGCCACAGACTGACTGCAGTCTCTCCCATTGACATTTATATGTTAGTGCGGTACAAACTACTCTATTTGATTATTTTTACTGACTCAGCACTTTTATAGTCATTCAGTAAAATCATAATTTTGTCATTTTGTTCATTTGAGTGAATGCCTTGGGACCCCCCATTCAGCGCTTGCTAATGTGGCTCGGGAAAGGGAAGTTTGGGGTCTCCTGCTGGAGCTGCTGCCTCCACGGCCTGACCCCTGATAAGCGGGAGAAGATGGATGGATGGATGGTTGGATGGACATCCAATTATCAGATACAAATGTCTTTATAGTACTGCTGGCTATTTTTCTCTGCGACTGTACATGAACGTTGAGCGGAACAGTGAGCTGGAGGGCCGTGTGTGAAGCGAACCATGTTGTATAAATCTACTGCGAACCGTTCGAAAGAACGATACAATTGGAAACAAATCACGAAAAATAGTCCTGAGTCACTGAAAAGATGTGTTAAATATTAACGAATCGATGTGCAAACAGCACATCACTGGTCCAGCAGCATCTGGCTATGTCTAATGGCATTATACCCACCCACCCCCGAGAACAGAGGCTTTGTGGAGGCAGATGGCAGTGGGCACTAATGAACACTGAGCGTCTCTCTCACGTCGCACGAGGAGCCGCCTCGCGCACGCAGGCACGTTTGCGACGGCAACCCCTGGAGCGTGAAGGTCACAGCCAATGTTATTAATTACACCGTTTTTTCTCACATCGTTTGCTCGCCGCTCAAGTCTCCTGAGCCCATCTCTCACCGCCCATATGTTTGAGCTGGAGGGGAGGGAGGGAATAGTGGGCAAGAACGAACTAATAATTCTCGAGTTTGATTGGTCTGCAGCGTCTGCAGCGGTATCACACAGCGTTCTGGCCTGCTGTGGAGAATCCACTTGAACAGCAATAATATAGCAAGCTGGAATGACTTCACATCAGATGTGGATTCTTATATTGTAAATTGTTGTTAAGTGTTGGCTAATAAATTAGGCTTATTACTTGTCTGTTTATTTTTCTTTGTCAGATGGTTATTTGCTTACTGCTGGCCATAAAACAAAATGGCCACTTGGGGATGATAAAGATAACAATCAAGGATGGAACAATAGAACAAGAGACACACTGAAAACAAGCATAAACAAAAGGCGAGACTTGTGGAAATGGGGAACTGCAAGGAGAAGTTCCTGGGTTCTTACAGGTAGAAGTTTGACACACCGTCTCCTACGCTGGGACTTTTACTACACCAAAATTTGAGTAACACTTGACAGGGTGCATTTTCATTTCATGCTTACAATATGTCTGTGTGTATGTGGAGGGAAGAGGATTGAAATGTGCATGAAATATAAAAATATACCTCACCAACACTTGGAATGAATATGATATTTACTTGTACAGTCTTGGCGGTCTCATCAATACATAATCCTTCAGCTAAATTCAGTGTCCTAGAACAATTGCATGGCTTATTCGAGAAACACTAAAAGTATATCATAAGAGTATACTGTAAATAACGTGCACTGCACCTTTAATCAGGACCATTAGACTTATTACACACACACACATAGGTCTGGAAATGTTTGTCCTTTGAAACGTGGGTGTTCAATTTATGTTTATCGTAAAAAACATCTACACAAAGCATTGGCAAAGTACACGATAGTATCAAATCCAAGTGTTTCGCTAGTAATAAGATGTTGTTCGGCCATTCATGTGTTTGGTACTAATAATAATAATAAAATAATGATATTTCCGGTAGCACATGATGGCCACTTAAATCTAATGTTAACACTCATTAACTTAATAGCTTGGTTGTGATTGGTCAACAGCCCCAGTCCCGAAACGCACCCCCTGAATGGCACACAGCCAGTAAGAGACAGCCGGTAAAAGTTGTAATGATGTTTTGACAGCCCACTTGCGCAGCGGGATATGTCCCAGTATGTCCAACGGCCAGTGCACCATTGCCAACCTGTATTGCAGCATAACACTGCTCTGTTTACATTATGGGGTGGAGGAGGGTGATGTGGCTTTCCCAAATGTACCGCCCTGATCTCGCGAGCTTCAGTTTAATTTCGCAGAGAGAATCAGTCTGGAACGCCTGGGAATCACCATGAAGACATTAAGGCAGATGACGGCATGTTGTAGTCTAACGTCCCTGGAGCCGTGTCACATCACAATGCACCACTGAAGCGGGCCATCGTGTGCAGTATAAAATGCTTTTAAAATGTGACTTCAGTCCTGACGTTGCATTGCACCTTTGAACAGCACTGACAGTAATAACGATGTGACATACGTCCCTTTACATTTCAGCAGTCACTTCCAAAAGGAAAGCAGAGACGTGAATAATTCAAGGGCAAGGGGTGAATAATAAGGAGCATTGGAGCCAGAATGTCTAGTTGTTATTTCTCATGATGAAGACTATATAATATTTGTTAATTCATTGTAATTAGTTATTTTTGGGTTTATCAGTTCAATACGGAGTTTATCAGCTCAATACGGAGGTGCACATTATGTCTAATAACATACACACCTCGATTTAGGTATAAGGACAATAATGCACTTGGTTGTATAACTGGAGACATGTTGATCAAGGATCAAGTTTAGATTGGATCAGATCAGCTCTTTACAGGGAGTCTACAACAGCCAACTAGACTTCTGTATAATAAAATAATAATAAAATAAATACATACATACATATTAATAATAAGAAATACATATTTTTGTATTATTATTATTATTATTATTATTATTATAAATACAGACTTTTAGGGCAATGCCATTGGTTGGGCTAATTGACATATTTCTGCTTCAAATCTAAACATCGAGGAGGAACGGGACATCTTGGATTTGAGTGACTCGTGACGTTTTTGAAAACTAATGTCTTTTGAACGGATCCTTTTCATTGAAGGGAGTGAAAATACTTCATTAACATAAAGACAAAAAAGCATGTGATACAAGTTCATAAAGTGCAACTAATTAGATGTATCTTGCAAAATATTATTTCATGTGTGACGCCGTGAAGGCGAGGCGAGTGCAGACTAACAAAAAACAAAAACAAAAAGCGACAAACTGCCTAACGAGCCTACACGGCTCAACGTTTATTCTTACTCAAACTCAAAACAAAACATGAACATGAACAAGCAACGAAAACAGGTATAGTAAACCTCCATGAAAAACGCACACGAAACAAAGTGACAACAACACGAAACAATAACCCACACCCCTGTCCCAGTA